>JAOUQZ010000031.1:4166757-4180118 GCA_028564935.1 Neosilurus hyrtlii
TTTATTTTATTTTATTTTATTTTATTTTATTTTATTTTATTTTATTTTATTTTATTTTATTTTATTTTGTTTTGTTTGTTTTATTTTATTTTGTTTTATTTTATTTGCTTTATTTATTTATTTATAACTCTTGCTTTGATTGTTATTTTGCCTGTTTGTTTTTTTTTGTTTGTTTGTTTTTTTAAATGAGATATAAATTCTTTTGGTGAGGTTTTGCCTCCTTATTTTCATGAATGGCTTCATACTTATCTGTTTATGTCTGATCTCAAGAGTAAATTCTAGATGTCAAGATAAACTCTGTTTTCTGTTTTTAAGTGTTGAAGTTCTCAGTGGGCACGTCATTTTTTTGATTAGAGTTGTATGCTGGTGTGCAATTAAAGTGTCATTATATTGAGTTTCTTAGAGAAAAGACCAGAAAGAAACTTTCCATTTGGTTTTGGTTACAAAATCATTGAACAATCAAGTTTAAACACTCTGTAGAACATCAATAAAACTGTTAAAAAATGAACCGGAGATCATGTAGAGAAGGTTAGAAAAAGTGACAACCAAGAACTCACTGGGTGTCTATGAACTAAAGGTCCACAGCTCAGATGGAATACTATGGGAAAGATATAAAAGGAAACCAAATCTGTATGAGAATAATTAACAATTCAGAATAAACCAGCAATAATCGTAACAATGGTTTATAAATCAAACCCAAAGTTTTAAACCTGAAAAACAACTTTGCTGATGCGACATAATTTTAAATGAATTAAATGGTAGATTAAACAAAGTTAAATATTTATAACTTGATACTTCAAACACAGATTGAAATTCCTCTTTCACATCATTTAATACAAATTCATTTCACGCTTCTAGCTTCGGTTTAAAAGAGAGCTTAAAAGAAAGCCGTCGCCTTTATCGTTTATCTTTTGCTAACGCTACCGTGCTTGTTTGCACCATGTTTGAATGAATAGTAGCTCATCCGTATAAATGTTTTCAATAAAGTGTTTGATGTAATCCTATTCCTGATGTACCTCATACTGCATTTAATTTTCTATAAGAGCTTTATCTCTGTTAACATAATAGGTGAGACCATTTCAGAAGAGAAAGCAAATAAAAGCTATTAAAGATCATATATCATAAAAGCATACGTTAGGTCTTGAGTTGTCTATAGTGGTGAGAGGAAGAAATTAAAGTGATGTAGACTTTTCATTGATTCAGTTGGTCATAAATACGGGTTTCCCGTCAGCACCGGTGGGTCAGTAACCGGCGAGCCAAATCTCTGTAGGTTATCCTAAATGTACTTATTTATTTATTTTCAGAAGGTAATTTGGTGTCTGAGTGTCATTTAACCTATGATGAAGGGCAGCGGTGTGGAGGCAATGGCTCCGAGAACAAGGACAGTGAATGTTCTCGACCATAGATGTGAATAATGACTGTGGGCCGGTGCTTCTCTATAGTCGTAGAGTAAAAAAAAAGGTTCAGTATAATACATTCTTAAAGGCACTCCAAAGCCTACTTGATGTTAATCCCAAACATTTTTGTTAATACCCTCTGAGAGGTATATCGCTGTGCTTCTGGGTCATTTTAAATCATTATTATTAATCCAGCGTTCCTTCACTTGGCAAGATTCATACACACATGCTGTTACAATGAATTGGTTAACCAGGCATTCAGATAAAGCTCTACACACACATCATCATATCTACGAATTAAGAGCTTTACATGTACTGTAGCATTGTGTGCCATTGAATCCCGGTTTATTGTCTGAGACCTAATAAAGCAATCGCCCTCAAGCCACCTGGAGAGAAACGTAATAAGCAGCCTCTATTGTGGCAGGTTAATGGGATATTTTATAAAGTGTGAGTTTCTGAGGCACCTTTGCCACCCTGGCATGTGCAACACATATTCACAGAAGGACTCTTGTAAATCAGAGATAGCACGTCTGCTACTGTAGTCAAGGACATAAAGCAGAGTTTGTTGCTTGGTGAGACCCTGGACACACACTAATAATAAAAGGGTATAACCATACACATGCGTAATGTATGTATCTTTGAATACAATATAATATTATACGGTCATGCTCATTTGTCCTTTGCTGAATGGAAAGTTTGTGTAAGCTGGAAAACTGACCTTTCAGGTTAGAAAAACAGCAACAGGTTGAAGGTTCATGCATCAGTCCAACTTTATAATTTGTCTTCTAATTATGTTAATTAGGAATGTATTAAAAGCTAACCATTTATTTAAGAAGATTTTTTTTTTCTGTTAGCTGGATTAAACAACTCAACAGTGGTGTATAATGCTGTGTTGTGTTGTATTCTGGATCACTAAGCCATGAGATTGTACTGAAGTCGCCACTTTTTCTAGCATTTCTTCCTGTTCTTCTAACACAGAGTGTGAAAAATTAAGATTGCACAGATATAAGCGGAGAGAATAAAGCAAATCTGCGCTTGTATTTCTCACTTTCATAGCTAAACTTGAAACATTCCACCTTAGTACTTATTAAATAAATTGATACCTCATGCCACCATTAGAACATAGAAGCAAGACAACAGCACAAAGTTACTTGTGATCAAGGACAACATTTGCATCCATAAAAAAAAAAAAAAAAAAAAAAAAAAATTATAATTTCTCTAAATGCTAAGAACAAAAATAAAATAATACCATAATGGTATTATGTGGCCTGATGTAAGGTAACTGTTACCTGACTGAAGTTCATTCTTTTCTCTTAACAACAAGACCGGAAGTTATTGTTCTCTTTTACCCCATCAACTCACCAATAAGTTGCATATTTACATGGTATGCTTACTTTCCAATGATGGACTGTATCGCCCTTGTCATGTACTGTGCATCACACATTGACAAAAAGAATTGCACAAATTCCTAGCACAGTTGTGGGCATGTAATACAAAAATAACATTGTGTGTGATGAAAAATGTCCTAGTGGATCTTTAGAGTAGCTCTGAACATCACTCACTCATCACTCATTAGCTGAACCACTTAAACCTACTAGGATCTCAGGAAGGCTGGTGCCTGTCTCAGTTGGCACTGGGTGAAGGTGGGGTACCCCAGGGACAGTTTGCCAGACTTTTTGTAGTGCAATGCACACATACACACAACCATTCACACTCACACCTATGGTCAGTTTGGAACAACCATTTAGCCAGTTATAGTACGTGGAGAAAACACACAGTGACACCTGACTTTCTTGCTGTGATGTGGATGTTTTGACTACTACACCACTGTGTCACCCTCAGTTTTGGATAGATAGATAGATAGATAGATAGATAGATAATCTGTCTTGTGGGTAATTGTTGTTAACAGGGCCATTTCCTCAGTCTGTTCTGTGAAGCTTAGCACATCCTGCAGCTGTCTTATGATAGACATGACAATTTTGGGTCAGCTGACATGTTTAAAATCGTATGGTTTCCTAATAATTATTATAATATTAATTTACAGAAGATTTATTTATTTATTCATTTATTTATTTATCTAACTATCTATATATCTATTTATTTATTTATTTATTTATCTATTTATCTATCTATTTATTTATTCGTTTATTTGTTTGTTTGTTATTTTTTTTTTTTTTATTATAGCGCCTTTTGCAGTAAATATTATCACATTAAAGCTGCACAGAATAAATACAACTGGCTATAAATTTAAACTCAATGTGCACATTATAAATTCATGCATGGTTTCTTAGCATTGTTCATTTATTTTTTTATTTGCCAAACCGTTAAATCCTACTAGGGGCACAAGGAGGTTAGTCAGTCAAATCAGTCAAATTTGGGCAAAGGCAGGGTACACCCTAAACAGCTTGCCAGTCCTTCGCAGGGCGAACACACAAACAACCATTCACACCTGGGTTTGACCAATTTAAAATCGCCAATTAGCCTAATGTGCACTTCTTTGAACAGTGGGAGGAAAGCAGAGTACCCAGAGGCTGACGCGCAAACTGCCCCTAGCATTGCTTGATTCAAAGATGATAATAATAATAATATTAATATTAATATACATTACAGTGAATTGCAAAACTCTGCCTTGCAGTCATGTCTTGAGTAGACAAAAATGAAAGGAACTTTGGTGTTGGATTCAGAAAAATCCCATGAGGCATTAGGTAAAAACAAATCAAGGACACACACACACACACACACACGTACTCACACACTGTTACACCTCCAATCAACCCAGACATTTTACAGCATTTATGATATCATTGTTGATCTGAGCATTATCTTATCAGGTGCATCAAATGGTGATCATTATGTTTTCACAGATAATGATGGTTGTTTTAAGGTCGTGCTGTGCACACCTGCAGAGGCGCATTCATTACCAGACCTGAATGCCTTCCTCACTAATGAATCCAAGCATAAAGAACTTCATTAACACTCATCCTCATCATGCCATATTTGTTGTGCCAAAGCGTACATGTTTGTTCTCTAATATCTCCACAGCATCATTTCCCTGCAAAAGATGTGCTGCTGTGTCACACTATGAGGCTGAAAAAAGGGCTTTTATTTATGGCATTTTGCACAGCTATGAATCCAGGCGTGACGCAGGCCCCCTACTGTAAATTGCTTCTTTATGGCCTCTTAAAGTCCCAATAAGGAAGGGAAAAAGGTAGGCGCTAAGAATAGCAGCGAGTTTGCCAACCAAGTGCAAAACGGAAGGTGTTTTGTGTTATTTTTCTTTCTTTCATGCTAGTAGACGAGTTGTTATTTTTAAGCTCGTGCTGTAGTATGTGAAAGTGGCTTTGCGTTTGTTCAGAATCATTGCTCTTTTCTCCACTCTGATCCACTAGTGTGCACTAGGTTACACTGTCGCCCTTAGCTCGAGAACCGGATCCTCATTTGAAAAATGGAACCAACTTGAACATGTTCTTGTGGATCAGTGTATATTACTGTCTCATAGGGTAAAGTTCATCAACACGTGTGTGATAGCGACTCGTGTACAGACTTGGCAACTTGGTGTGATAGAGGTCGCAAAGGTCGAGGTCATATGGCATGGACTCCTGAGGAAGATGATGAAGGGTGGATACAAAAGACAGAGGGATGACAGAGCTGAAGAATGATGATAAACAGGAGTGGATATTCAAACTCTCAAATGCAGACCTACACCTCATTAGTGAGATAAAACCGATCAAGTCCTTCTGCTTACACCAGTGATTAAAATACCTGGCACTTGTCTGCAGGATGGATAATGGAGACATAAGGAAACAGAACATTTTTGATGAACGCTCCCCAAGTTAGGTGAGGTTGGAGAGACCCTTGGGGAGAGATGCCCAGCAGATAAGGAGAATAATGAATGACAGGACAAACTCTGCATCTGAATGCACTTTGTCATAATCCGGAAAATTTGGCTTTGGGTCTTTGGGTTCTTATGCTACGCTGTACGTTTATGTGAATGCCAGATGGACTTTAACTTCCGTGACCATGCATAGATCACTACTGTTGTTGCATTTGTAAGTGTCTTGTCTGCTGATTTTGTGTTTCAAACTAGCTTTGTTGGCAGATTAGCTGTATCACTACATTTGCCTTTTTGCCACAAATGATCTCAACTACCTCCTTTCAACCTTATTTTTCATGAAGGAATCATTGTTAAAACAAAAGTTACCCTAGCTCAACACTCGTACATTTTGTTAGGCAGCCTTTAGCCTTGATTACATAAATTAATATCTATGGCATTGTTTTGATAAACTTAAATAACATCACAATATTTATATATTTCCATCCAAAGTTAGGTTCATTTTTCAGCAACATTTTGAAATGATGAAATGATGGGAAACTGAACCACTTCATAAAGTCTTCTTCAGCACATCCCAAAGACTTAAGGTTAAGGTCAGAACATTATGGTGCCAGTTCATGCGTGAAAATTATTCTTTATGCTCCCTGAGCCACTTTTTCACTTTTAAAGCCCACATTTTTTATCCACACCATCAATGAAGAAAAAGTCCATTGATGGGATTACCTGGTCATTCAATCCATTATAGGACATAAACTCTTTTACTAGAATGATTTAGGACTGCAATTGCAGTTAACCAGCTGGACTTCATGTTAAGTTTATAGTGATTTTTATTTTTACCTGGTTTCACCCAAATGATGGGAATGGGATTCGCTTTTGAGTCTGGTTCCACTTAAGGTTTCTTCCTCGTGTCGACTCAGAGAGTTTTCCCCTTGCCACCACAATGGGATTGCTCAATAGGGTTGTATAGGGTTTATCGGGAAATGTTTAAATCATAATTTATTTTTTTTTACCAAGTTTATTTTACTACGTAAAGCTGCTTTGCAACAATATCAATAGTAAAGAGCGCTATACAAATAAAATTGTCTTGGAATCAGAATCAGCTGAATTAATTATATCGCCACATGATGTTGCAGAGCCTTAATCTGTCCAACTGAAGCAACAATGTCATGGCAATTATGTGTTGTAATCAAAGCTAAAGGGTGTCCAACAAAATATTAAAGTGCACTTTTCTGGCTAAGCGATTTATCTAACCCTCTTACGACTAATTAAAATATCTTAATTAACAGCAATGATAATGTTATGTTGCACCCCCCTCTCTGTCCATTCACCACAAAGTTCCATCTGAAAGCTCCTTGACTCATGGCACGAGTTGTCACTTCACTTCCAAGTTCACGAGACAGAACTAAAGCTCCCAGGATAAACCATAGAATGCAGCACAGCCGTGGCACATTTGTGCATGATTAGAGAAGAGCATTTATGTAAAGACGCTAAACTTTGGTCTCCTTGTGATGTATTACTCCTATGACATTCTGAGCAGTGCATTCTGTTTGTTATTTTCAACGTATGATATGTTTCTACCCTTCAACTAGTCTGTGATATTATGTGTGCTTCGTGCTCGAACTCTGCCTGTTTACTTGAATCTTGTTGTTGGACTTTCTTCTCATACACCTGTATGCCTGTTCTTCAGACCTGTGCCTGTCTTCACCAAGTTTGTGTTTCTGTCTGCACTTGCATCCTGCCTCTAAGCCAGTTCACTGCAGATAATCTGTTATTCAGTTTATACAGAATGTATATATATTTTTTAAACTGTAATTCTGTTCTGGCTTCTTTAAGCAACACTTACTCTTGCCTCTATGTATCACAATCAGAATACTTTATTGATCCCTTATTATTGATTATTGGATGTTGTTGCTATATGGAGGAGCTGTACAGTTTATTGGCCACAGGTAGCAATAATTTCCTGTGTTGTTCAGAGGTACATTTAGGTGGTATCAATCTCTCACTGAACATGCTCCTGAGACTAATCAGCAAGTTGTGAAGCGGGTGGGAGGTATTGTTGAATATTGTCTTTATTTTGGACAACATTCGCCTCTCCGGCACTACAATCAGAGAATCCAGCTCTGTCCCCACAACGTTACTGGCCTTGCAGATCAGTTTCTGCAACCCTCAGCCTGCTGCCCGCAGAGAATGGTGCTGCCCGCAACAGATTCATAAAACATCATAAGCAGTGTTTGGCAGATATTAAACGACCTTAGCTGCCTCAAAAAATAGAGACGTCTCTGGCCCTTTTTGTTAAGTCCAGTAGTGTTCTTAACCCAGTCTAGTTAATTTACAATCTGAACTCAAATTCAAATTCAAATTTATGTAGTGAAATTCTTGTTACGACTGTCCTAAAAATTGAAGAATAAAACCTATCAATATTAAGAAGTAAACAACAATAACTATTTAAAGGACTTTAGAGTTAAAGTCAATATAAATATAAAAAAATAAAATTAAAAATATATAAAATAAAAATATATAAAATAAAATAGAAGTAAAATATGGCATGCAGAAATGTATATAAAATGAAGTATAAATGCAGAATAAATGCAATATGATGAAATACAATGAAAAATGCAATGCCAATTTACTCTAAGATGATAAAGACGCTGCTGGGCCTTTTTCACCAGGGTGTTAACATGACAGGACCATGTCAGGACCTGCGTGATGTAAACACCTAGGTACCGGAAACTGTCCACTCTCTCCACTGGGGTCCCGTTGATGATCAGGGGCGGGTAATTTCTATCCCGCTCTGTGCTGAAGTCCACTATCAGCCCCTTAGTCTTGCTGACGTTCAGGAGGAGATTGTTGTCCTGGCACCATAATTCCAGGTTTCTAACCTCCTCTAGGTAGGCTGTCTCGTCCTTGTTAGAGATCAGGCCCACCACAGTGTCGTTCGCAAACTTGATGATGTTGGTGGAGCTGGAAGTGGCCACATAGTCATAGGTGTATAACGAATACAGCAGGGGACTCAGAACACAGCCCTGGATGGCTCCAGTGCTGATGGTGAGTGAGGGTGAGACATGGTTGCCCAACCGTACCGCCTGTGGTCTGCCTGTCAGGAAGTTGGAGATCCAGCGACACAGCGATGGGCTGAGGCCAAGTCTCTCCAACAGAGTGGTAAGTATGGAGGGGATTATAGTGGATTCAAGGCTGATGGTGGAGGTGCGTGATGGCGTCCTCAGTAGATCGGTTGGGATGGTACACAAACTGTAGCGGGTCCACGGTGGCCGGTAGGGAGAAGTCTCTGACAAGCCTTTTGAAGCACTCCAAGGTATTTGTAATCCTCCAACATTTCCACATTGACACCCTGGATGAAAACAAGAGACGCTGGTGTTTTCAATCTCCTAAAATTTACAATCAGTTCCTTGGTCTTTATCATATTAAGCTACAGATGATTCTGCTCACACCATGTGATGAAGGAATCCACAGCAGCCCAATATTCCATCTCATCACCTCCACTGATACAGCCAACTACAGCAGAGTCATCAGAAAACTTCTGAAGATGGCAGGTCTCTGTGCAGTAGCTGAAGTTAGTTGTGTAGAGCAATGGTTTTCAACCTTTTTGAGCCACGGCACATTTTTACATTGAACAAATCTTGCGGCACACCACAAACCAAAAATGTTACAACATGGCACTCTGTAGCTTAATACAGTTTGTGTAATCACAATACAGATTAAACTCACTCAGTGTGAAACCTGTGCCTGTTTAGATGAACATACTCAAAGCTCTTCCTCAACAAGCATCTCGTTTACAATGGCTTTGCAGGCAGGTGGTATTAACGACTCTGCCACAGTGTGGGATTTTATTGATTTAGCTTTAAGTTTGGCAACTACGTAGCTTTGAGGACTTTCTCGTTTACCTTTGTGTTTTTTCTCATAAAAGATGCCCTTTGCACACAGGTGAACCAAATAGTCCATCGGCTTGTTTTGTAGTAATGGGTGCTTTGTTTGGAGATGGGGTTTAGGCTTGCTCGGCACCGTGGCACTGTTGGACTTCTCGCCACACACCAAGCACAACTGAGTCGGTGTCGTCACATCCCCAGTGAAAGTAAAGCCGAACAAAATATAGCTTTCACTGTATCACCTCGAGTTCACTGTCTTTGCTTTCTTTTGAACACCACTCATATTAGGGACCTCATCTGGGTCAGAATTTTGTCCAGGGCCCAGTTCGGAGTTTGTACTTTTTTCTTTTTAAAAACCTGCATGCATCACTACGGAGCCCCTAAAGGGACATGGGGTAAAAAATTACATGAAAAGTTTCTAGTGAGCACGAGAAACCTCAGGTAACTGGTGCGCGCACAATACAACGATCTTTTTTTTTTCCCCATGTCCCTTTAGGGGCTCCGTACATCACTAATTTTCTTGTCTCTAAGAATAATTAAGTCAATTAAGTTCCCCACTGCTACTCTCTGACAGAAGAGTATTACATTACTCTGCCAGTCACTACAGCACAGACACTTAACAATGGCCAGTGGTAATTGGATAATTTCCAACGGCACACCGGATGACCTCTCACGGCACACTAGTGTGCCGCGGCACGGTGGTTGAAAATCACTGGTGTAGAGGGTGAAGAGAAAAAGGGAGAGGACGGTCCCTTGTGCTGCTCCAGTGTTGCTAACCACCGTGTCTGATACACAGTGCTGCAGGTGCACATACTGTGGTCTTCCAGTCAAGTAGTCCAAAATCCAGGACACAAGAGAGGCATCCACCTGCATCGCTGTCAGTTTTTCACCCAGGAGGGTCGGTCTGATAGTGCTGAATGCACAGGAAACGTAAGAAACATGACCCTCACAATGCTCGCTGGCTGGTAAGACATAGTTTAGCAGGTAGATAAAGGTGTCCTTGACTCTGAGACAAGGCTGGTAAGTGAACTGAAGGGGGTCCGTATGTGGTCTAACCATGGGTTAGAGTTGATCCAGTATGAGTCACTCAAGGGTCATCATGACATGCGAAGTCAGTGGCACGGGTCTGTATTCCTGGGGGCCGCTGGAACGTAGTCATTTTAGTACAGGGACAAGGCATAACATCTTCCACTGCACAAGGACCCTCCGTAGACTCAGGCTCATCATGAAAACTCCACAGAGCTGGGGGGCACAGGCTTTTAGGAAACGGGGGCTCACCCCATCCTGTCCTGCTGCCTTGCCTGAGTGGAGTCTGCTCAGCTCTTTCTCAACTTGATTATAGGACAAGCTACATGTGGGGGAGGAGGAGGCAGAGGTGCAGTAAGGAGAGGGACGGAGAGAGGGTGGGGATTTCAGGCTTGCTCCTGACGAGTCAGAAGGGGGCTGAGCAATAGTATAGTGTTTAAAAAACATATTCAGCTCATTGGCCCTGTCCTCTCTGCCCTCAGCTCCTCTGCTGTTGAATGGTCTGAAACCAGTGATGGTCTTCATACCACTCCAAACCTCTCTCATTGTTTTGCTGGAGTTTTCACTCTAGCTTTCTCCTGTAATTGTCTTTAGCTTCTCTCATCTTGATGCTCAGTAAACTTTGGATCATTCTCACCTCCTCTCTGTTGCCAACCCTGAATGCCCGCTTCTTGTCATTAATTTAATAACAATAGACTGTCTGTGCTGGGACAATGGTATTGGAACAGCAATTTATGTAGTGTGAAATACACTCAGTGAGCACATCAATGTCCTCATTTTGGGCTCACAGAGTGCTTGCCAGTCTGTCACTTCAAAGCAGCCCTGTAATTTCTCCAAGGTCTCCTCCGAGCATCTCCTAACAGTCCTTGTAGTCACAGGCTGCCTCTTCACAACAGGCACATAGCATGAGGAAAGATGAATCAAGTTGTGGTCTGATCTCCCCAGTGGGGGAAGGAGGAGGAACTGTACGCATCCTTAGTATTTGCATACAGCAGGTCTAAAGTTCTCTCCTCTCTGGTCGGACAGTCCACGTACTGCACAAAGTTTCCATGATGAAAGATCACAAGAAAAGCACTCGGGTGCTGAGACAATAACTAGGCTATGGTAGCATGAACAGTGTCACATGCAGCAGTGGGGTTGGCAGAAGGAGGAACATAACCAGCCACTAACATGACATGGAAAAATTCCCTAGGCAAATAATATGGTCTGAGTCCAACAGCACACAGTTCAAAATCTGGTCCACAACTCCACTCTTTGGTGGTAATGAGCAACCCAAATATTGAGAGGACAGCTGCTTATGGACAATAAAACAATAAATACAAGAAAAAAAAAGTTTGAGTAAGAAAAAACTTGTTTGCTTAGTGTAGCAAAATTATTTTGTATTTAAAGACATGTAAACAAAGTAAGAATTGAATTATTGCACATATGGCAAGGTTTTCCACGCTTCAACCTATTACTACTTGGCATTAATGCGGGTAAAGAATAAGAAACAACACTTTCCAGGATTGTCAGTATAACAGAGAAAATGATGGAGAATCCACAGAGACAGCTATATGAGATTAATGAGGTTTTTAACTGACAGAAACATGAGCAGACTTTTCTATTCTCTTTTTAGTAAATTTGACAAGCTTCCTTCTGCAAGGAGGAAAAGTATAAAAGTATAAAGAGTATCTATCTATCCCTCTATTTATCTATCTATCTATCTTAATATATGAACAATTAAATATTTTTTACAGTATATTAAGTTTTCTATTCTTTATTTTACATGTTTTCGGCTTTAGGCTACATCTGGAGTGGTTGTAGTGGCAAATAAGCTTCCAGCAGTGTGAGAAGCAATAATTAATCGGTGCAGCGGAATTACTCAGTCTAGCAGCGGACTGGGTGCGGTCTGGCCTTAATGAACTGTGAAATTATATTATCAAGAGATGGCCTCTATGCCTAAATAAATAAATAAATACAAGGAGCAAGCAGAAAGGACAGATAGGGCAAGACAGCATGTTATTCAAAGTCAAGCTATACAGAGATTAAAAGCGAGAGGAAAGGTGTAGGAATAGAAAGTGTCACAGAAAGAGAAAAAGGCAGAAATAAGGGGAAAAAAGGGAGACGGCGAAGGAGAGAGGTAGAGCGAGTTAACAGGAGAAACAGAAATAGAGAATGGACAGAAATATAAAAAAAGGGTATTTATAAAAGAAAAGAAGGAAAAATTAAGGGTATAAAGCATTTGTTGAAATACAAATAATGAATATCAACAGCACTGCTGCCAGATTTTAGATTGTCATACAAATTAAATTATAAAACACTAACACCATCCCGAATTCATTCATTCATTAATTTTCTAATTCGCTTAATCCTAATCAGGGTCACAGGGAGGCTGTCGCCCATCTCAGCCGACTCTAGGTGAGGACAGAGTACACCCTGAACCGCTCACCTGGCCATTGCAGGGCTAACACACACAGCATTTCACATTCCGGCTTACACCTAGGGGTGATTTGGAATCACCTAGGGGTGAATTGAGAATTGAACCCAGTCCTTCTTGCTGTGAGGCGAACACCACGTGCCGCCATCCCAAAGGCGGGGTACATGGCGGGGTACATCCTGAACAGATTGCTAATCTGTCGCAGGGCCAATACACACACAATTATTCACACTTACACCTAGGGGCAGTTTAGAAGAGCAAGTAAGCCTAATGTGCATGTCTTTGGACTGTGGTAGGAAACCAGAGAATCCAGAGGAAACCCACACAAGCATGTAAATAAATGTTGCCTGACCTACAATACATAGGTTTGGTGGGTTCGGGTCAGCTGATTAGATAAATATTGGTGTGGGTGGGGCAGGGAGAAAACTTTGTCTATTTGCATTTGTGTTTGTGAAAATTGAAGGACTATGAAAAAATTGCTGAAACCCTAAATGAATAATGCAGTATTACTGTTAACCCACTTGACTCTTCACATTAATTGTCTTGATGTCTATATTGCAAATCCACTGTTCAGATTCACAGAGACAAATTTACTTAAAGTATGAAAAAGCAACATTCCAAATGAGTTAAAAAAGAACTCACAGAAACATTGCATTTAATAGGAATTGCCTGCAAAAGGCTATAATTACGACTTCACCTTCCACCTTCTCTCTCTCTCTCTCTCTCTCTCTCTCTCTCTCTTTCCTTCACACACACACACACACACACACACACACACACACACACACACACACACACACACACAC
>JAOUQZ010000031.1:4180218-4197106 GCA_028564935.1 Neosilurus hyrtlii
CACACACACACACACACACACACACACACACACACACACACACACACACACACACACACACACACACAAACACTATCTCTCTCTTTCTCTTTCAAACACACACATGAAAACATGTGGGTTGATAGCAGGCTTCACTGACAACAAGAAACAAGATGAAATTTTAAAGATTGGTTTTTGCTGTTTTCATGTTGACGGGGTGGGGGGGGGTGGCGGCTATACTTTGAAAGCAATAAAGTCACTGCTCCAATTATGATTTCTCAAGAATGTGATAGGACAACATTTTTTCACAGCTGCTGATCATCTTATTACCTTGTGTAGTGTAATTATTTATTCGTGTAATTTGTTTGACATTTAATTTCCCTCAAAAACCAAAAATAATTATTACATCGTCATGTGAAGAAGGCTTAATATGATACTGCTTCTGAATCTAAGGATGAAAAGCATAAAGCATGAAAATCATGGCAAATTTAAGAAAAGTTTTAAAAGAAAACTTCACGGCTTTTCAGCAGTGGTTTCACCAATTTTGGTCAAAATTAGGAGCGGAGTGGCATGGTAGCTCAGTGATTAGCACTGTCACCTCACAGCGAGGAATCTCACAGTATAGATTATTGAAGGATGATCCTGAATGGCATGAAACCTGACTAAAGATAAACAAATTAGCCCAAGGTGTTTTTGACCAATAAATTGGTGAAAAGTGCTAGATACATCAAACCACAGCTTGGTCGACCGCGGCATACCCTTAAGAGAACCAAGGACTTTCCTCGGTCTTGCATAAATCACGCACTGTCCATGTGTGGTGCCCCTTGTAATGGCTGGTAAAGTAAAGGACTCTGGTGCTTAACTTTTGATTTGACTATAAATAGATAGATAGATAGATAGATAGATAGATAGATAGATAAACAAACAAAAAACAAACAAAAAACAAACAAATATATATATATACATAACATTTTTCCATTGTTTCGTGAAACACACCAATCTCGCTCTTGGCCTGGTTGCATGTCTCCCACTTCTGTTTCCAAACACGAAACCATTAGCAGTAAACAACTAGTTCCCTACATGAAATGTCCACTTGCAAGCAGTATATAGCTAATTTACTAATAGATAGCTTATATTATCATAAGTTCATAATATGTAAGCTTATATTATCACAATAAATAGCTTATTATCATCATTATTCTATATTGTGTAGTAAGTAAACAATGCAGACTCTTGTACATCATGAACTGCGAAGGGTTAAATGTACTGAATAAATATATTCTTACAGGAAATGGCAAACATTTCATAAACATGAATCCAAGAATTGTGTTTTCGGTTATTATCCCTGTCTGCAGTCGTAAAAAACACCACAATAATGAGTTGCTCTTTCATGTTATTGTACAGGAATTATTAAACTCGTGTTCATTGTTTACTTACAGAAAATATTTGGGGAACTCAGTGTTTGGCAGCATTTGAAAATTTTGCCTCTCATCACTCATTTCACTGGTGTTCACTGACTACATGGTTGCTTGTCCCTCATTGCTTCCTGTGTGGATGCCCTTTTAAAGTTATTCCTTATTTTACCTATTTTGCTTTTAAAAGGAATCTTTTCAAACACAAATGGGTAAAAACTTCACGAAAGATACAAAAAGAAAATACTTGAAGATAAAGAGGACAAAAAGCTAGGAAAGATCATAGAGTATGTCCTGATGGGACACGTGACAGTCAGTTGCTGTGGCGGAAATTAAGAAAGGAACATTAAAATAATATGTAACTTTAGTTGACTTGGTTGGACACAGATGTGAGTTTCTTATTGGTGCCATCAACTGGTGATGATGGCGAAGGATTGACAGCTTTGCGAAGGAGTTGGAACTGCAGCGCGGAGATGGAGAGATTGGCAAGACTTCTCTCAAGCGCCATTATCTTCTATTAACACACTGAGAAAGGGCAGGGTCACACCTACTTCTGCAGATCTGTCATTCCTAATGAGAGCACTGGCTGCATGAACAATCTGCAATATTGACTATATTTGAGTGCACTTGGAAATAAAAGAAAGAAATACTCTGAAAAGACAAGACAGGGCTTGGGAAAAATAAAAAAAATAACATTGGCATTTAATTTGATGTGCTATATTTCTCTAGAGGATGCTCTTCAGAGAGTTACTAAATATCACTGGCTAATATAATATCATTTCAATTTCATCATGTACCTCAAAGAAAAGTTCTCATTAAGTGATCATTACCTAATATCCTTTATTAGACACTGATAAGACAGCGACTGTATGACTATTGTTACAAAAAAAATGAACTCATCATTTTTTAATTCTCCTCTTCATATTTAGACTTCCAAGTGTGTCATTGTGCATCCTTTGTGATTAGACTATTCAGTTCATTTGGTGGCATCCGAAATTGACCCAAAGTAATGTCTTGTACAATTGTGATTCTCGTACATTAACCCAGAAAATCACAACCTACGTGGCACCGATCCCTGTAAGCTCACCCAGCACCTCACTAATAACCGTATAAATGTTTGGCTCCTATGTGGTGCAGTGACCAAAGCCTTTACTCTGTTATTGCAAGGAAGAACCCTGTACCATATACAATTAGAGGATAAGTCATAAATTCATTGGTCCCACTGGAAAAGTGAAAGCTCTTACATGCTTGCATGGTCCTGTAGGTCTGGGTAAATGAAAAGTGGTAGTGTGCACAGAGTAATATATGGTGAGATAGTTAGTGGGGTGATACAGTGACATAGTGGTTAGACTCAGAGCAAAAAGGTTCTGGGCTTGGGTGTTTTTATGTGTCATCTGTCAGACATTCACTCCCACCCCAACTCCTATACTACACAGGGTAGATTCCATTTCCCCTTCCCTTACAGTTTTCCAATCTCACAACTGAAGACATCCTGCAAGTCATCTCATCATGCAACCCTACCACCTGCTCACTGGATTGAGTCCCTTCCACAATACTCCAGATTATCTCACAAGACCTTCTCCTCTTTACCTCCACTATCATCAATAACTTTATTAAATATAATAAAATAATAAAAATATATCATCTGGTCATGTACCAACAGCATTCAAAAGAGCCAGAGTTCTATCCTTCTTAAATAAACCCTCTCTGGATCCATCAGACATCAGCAACTACAGACCGTTATTGCTTCTTTGTTTCTTTTCTAAAATTCTTGAATGCAGTATTTATAACCAAATATCTTTCTATCTTTTGCAGAATAACCTTCTTGACCCTAATCAATCTGGCTTCAAAGCAGCACATTCCACAGAGGCTGTTGACAGTTTTCATCTGGGCTGACATAGTTACAAAAGTATATATATATATATATATATATATATATATATATATATATATAATTTTGTATCATCTTTTAATATGACAGACTTGGATTAGCTAACAAAATGTAACATTGAAACATAAGTATGATAAATACTTAATAATAAAAAAAATATATACTTGATAAATGGGTCTCTGTACGTCTATGTAGATATTCCTTAAAATCCATCTGTTTTAACTTAAAATAGTCCGACTTTGCCTTAACTGCTTTTATGATCAATTTTATCTTGTTTAAATAAAAAATATTTTCTTTCAAAAATAAGAAAATTTCTAAGTGACCACAAACTGTGTGTGTGTGTGTGTGTGTGTGTGTTTATATAACAATATATTTGAGTCTGTGTAATCCATATAAAAGAAGGGAAAGTTTTGTTTTGTGAAAGTTGATAAGGAATAGTTTCTTTTTTTTGTCTGCATGTGAAATCAGAAGAAATCACTAAAATATTAACTCTGCTTGTCCTGATTACTTGTAATCTTATACATACAAGGTTACAGAACATAAAATAAATAAATTGTGCCATTCTTTAACAGTGAAGGGTGCCCCTTGTACCTTTGCTGTATATCTTTTAATTTGTAAAGTTAAGCTTTTAAAGTACTCTGTGTGTTTTAGTCATCCATTCTACCTCCCAGAAAACCAGCATAGCCAGCCCACACTCCTTTTTCAATCAGCAACAATCACTTCCATACTGAAGGTCAAGGGAGTACTGATTGCATGCACCTGCACCCAATTACAAAATAAAAAAAAGCACACACACTTACCCACTGTGTTAATTTTTGACTTTTCGTTACATGTATATTTTGTTTCTGGTTTTAACAATCTTCCTTAAAAGAAAAATCGGCTGGTACACATCTATATTTTAATCTGATCCCCCACCACCCTAAGCCCTTTTTTTGTGATTTGTTCTCTTTGCCTGTAAGTAATAAAATACACCCACACCTGTATTCATGTGTTCTCTGCTTCTTGACAGCATCTGCCCTTCTAGTTAAAAGATATATAGTAAAAATACAAAAGATGTATGCTTTAGGGTACCACGCCAGTGATAAGGAACTATCATGCCCCCAACACCCCCCCCCCCACCATAATTTTTATTAATTATTATTAAAAGGAAAACATTATAAGTGTGAGCAGCATTTTCTAAATATATACAGCAGTTATGTTTAATAATTCATCCTATACTACTCCTTTATAATTTACTAGTTGTCTTGCAGTAGATAAGTGGTGGTGAAGCACAAAATAAATATCTGGAAGGAAAACAAGACATCAGTTGTTGTTTTTAACATGTGGCTGTGCTAGTAAATTTATACCTGGTTTCATAACTTCTTTACGTATTTGCATAAAATTTAAATCCTTTCACATACATCCTATCAATCTATCTATCTATCTATCTATCTATCTATCTATCTATCTATCTATCCTGAAAAGCAAGAAAGATATGCAGTATGTCAGAACTACCTTAAAAGAAAAGAACAAGATGGTAGGCTTCAGATCATGGAATGGCAGCACAGTATCCACACTTGAACCCCATCGATCTGGTTTGCGATGAAGCAGACAGATGAGTGACGGCAAAGCAACCAACAAGTGTAACATACATGGAAAAACTTCCAGAACAATATTTGATTTCCATCATCGGAGGAATGCCACGAGTGTATGCAGCTGTAATATTTGCAATAGGTGACTACTCTGATGTGTCAAAGATACACAGATAATAATATAACCTACAGAACAATTCCAACACTTTGTTTTTATCTTTTTATTATATTTTATCCTGTAGTTTAATTTCAGAGTTCACTCTGAAAGACTGGATACATCTTAATACCACTGGGAAAAAGAGGAAATGTTTAAAAACTTTAGACCAGTACTGTACCTACTAATTGTGTCTTTCCCTTAAATTACCACTTAATAATAATTAAAGTGATATTAGCAAATATTTTAAACTTTCAACTGGGTGGCACACTGGCATAGTAGTTAGCACGTCTACTTCACAGCAAAATGGTTGCCAGTACGAGCCGTGTGCCCAACAAGTGTGTTAAAGTGTGGCGTTTGCATGTTCTCCCGGTGCTTGTGTGGGTTTCATCCGGGTACTCCGGTTTCCTCCCTCGGTACAATGAAGTGCACATTAAGCTAGTGAGCTGTTCCAAATTCTGGTGTATGATTGTGTGTTAGCCCTAGAATGGACTGGCAAGCTGTTTCCCTTCCCCTAGAGTCGGCTGAGATAGGCTCCAGCTTCCTCGCATAGAGAAAATGTAGTTTTCTTAAATGTAGAGATGGTGGGTTAAAATTTTCATTGACTAAATTGAGTAGAACGAATAAAAACAAACATTTTGTGAAAATGATCAGTACTGTAAGCATAAGAATCCATTCATTAATTCACAATTATAGAGCACTGAAATGGAAAACAATAAGCCTGTTCTTGATGACATTTTAGAAATATGGCACTGGGTAATAAACATTGGTCTGTTCATTATGGCAGCAGTGTGAAGGAATTAACCCAAGTTACGAGATATAGAGATAGGGAACTTACTTTTGCCTGCAGTGCTGTGTTACACTTCACAACTTCCATTCTCCATGCATTCCTGTTTCCCAATAACAAACTAACCATGCCATCATTCTTTTCCCCCCAGGAGACCTATGCATCTCTAAAATGCAGCTAATGAACTATGCAGCTTAAACGAGGAAGGAAACTGAAGTTAAAAATAAGAATAATGCAATTAGTGAAAGCGTTTGCATTCTAAAGATATGCAAAGACTATGAGAGTGGCGAAATAGAGTAAAAAGTGCAAACGCTGCGGAAATGTTTTCCTCACAGGGACAAAACAAAGGGAGCAAGAAAACCCCGAAGAGACAGAGAGCGGTGCGCGGCTCCTTCATTCAGGAAGCTGGTGTCTCTCCGTCACGCTTCTCCCTCTGAGGAAAACCTCGTTCTCTTTTCTAACTCATCTCAGGACAGCCAGGAGCGAAGAGCAGCCTCAGAGGTAATTAAAAGTGACGAAGAGATGCTGGTAATAAGAAGTCACTTATTTTGGGGTGCAGAAGCCGAGCTCAAAAGTGCAAAGAAAGAAAGTATATCAGTGAACCAAAATAATGGTCTGAAACATGAAAATAAAGGGGAATATAATTAGATTTGGAATTTGACACCACGCAAATAGCTGGAGAGTTTCCACGTCATTTTCTGGAAGAGTGTTCATCGAGTTTCAAGGTTGCTAGCATTGATAGCGTTCCAACACGCTTGTAATTTTAACGTTTGAAGTTCGGTGATCACTTGAATGTGACACTGCTTGGCAGTAAATGTGCTCTGATTTTTAGATGAGTGAATAATTATAATTATAAACAGCTAGTTCATCATTATAAACAGGCTGCTAATGAGTCTTGTTTGTCAGGGATCCAGTGATTTTTATTTATTTATTTATTTATTTATTATTTTTTTTTTTTTTCTTATTTAATTTTTTTTTTGCACTTCTTCAGAAAATAGGGTCACACTATATGAGTTGACTGCTCTCATGTGCAACTGCTTACTAAGCCATTCAACATTGTGTCACTGACGTGATTCAACATCTGCTTGTGCCAAAATGTTTATCTGCTTAAAGGTTACCAACACAGGTTAGAAATACACATGTATAATCACACATACACTTGAACAGCTGCACACTCTATATGACCTTCTATAGAGCCTTTGAGGTCACGTAACCCTAAGTTTACACTGGGGCACAATATCCACGATCCCTTTGATTAAAAAAAAGCGCGTAGCTCCACAATTTATGAGCATGCTTGGAGCAAGACTGGGGAATATAAGGGAGACAGCTCGCATCCATGAGATTAAGCTTGAAGGAATCGTGTTGACAAGTTCATCAAGATCTCCTATGAGGGCGCATCAATGGTCTGTTAAGGTCCGTTAGGGTCTGTTAAGCTCTACTGCGCTCTTCCATGCTTCCCAAGTTCTATCAGGAGCGGCGTTGACAGGCAGAAATTGTGCTGCGATCACCACAATTTCACCAAAGTCCATCAAGATCATCACGATTTGATCCCACGACCCCCTCAAATCGTAGAGATTATGGACATCATGCCCCAGTGTAAACCCAAGGTAACTGAAATAAAACCAAAAACTGTTCAGCTCCCTCGACGGATGTGAGACAAAATAAGAGGTGCTGCAAGCGATACAAATACACTGTTAATTTTTAACTAGTAGAGGTATATTAAATAAATGTCTAATTGGCTTTTTTAACCCGAAAACCGGAGAACCCAGAGGAAACCTATGCATGCACAAGCAGAACATGCAATCTCTACACAGGATCGTTTTCACCCTGGATTTAAACCCAGGATCTTCTCACACCAACCCCCGTCCCCCCCGTCCCCCCCCATCCCCATCTTCACTAGCTACAATGGATCCATATTCCATATGTGCCATATGCTTTATATGTAAAGTAGCTTATTGGATTTTGGATTGTTCAATGCTGGAACCAGAGTCCCGGAAAGTCATTAAATTCACATATATGGACATCATAAATTATTTAGTGCTGTCATTTATTTAGTGCTTTCGGTTAGGAGTTTGCATTTTCTCCTGGTGCATGCACATTAGGCTAACTGGATATTCTTAATTGCCCCTAAGTGTGAGTGGTTGCGTCTGCGTTGGCCCTGCGATGGTCTGGCGAGCTGTTCAGGGTGTACCTCGCCTTCACCTGAAATTGGCTGGGATAGATTCCTAGTAGGATAGAGTACTTCATCGTGCCACTTTGTGTAGAGAACATTATTTCAGGCTCTCCCTGAGCTCATGTGGGTTTACTTTGGGTACAGCAGTTTGCTACAGACCAGTTTGGACCTACAGTCCAAAGACAAGCAGATTAAGCAGATTAGCTACACTAAATTGCCAAAAGCTGTGAATATGAGTATGATGGGCTCTCTCTGTCTTTGTATTAGCAGAAGAATAGATTGGCAAGCTGTTCAGGGTGTACCCCACCCAGCAGGACTGACTCCAGTTTCCCATGTGACCTTGATGGATAAGAAGCATAGAAAATAGACAAATAAATTTATTATTATTATTATTATTATTATTATTATTATTATTATTATTATTACACATTTCCATGCAATTCTTTGACAGCACTTGTCTG
This sequence comes from Neosilurus hyrtlii, assembly GCA_028564935.1. Lineage (NCBI taxonomy): Eukaryota > Metazoa > Chordata > Actinopteri > Siluriformes > Plotosidae > Neosilurus > Neosilurus hyrtlii. Next base: position 4,188,647 of record JAOUQZ010000031.1, read on the forward strand.
AATTCCATTCTGCTTCTCTCTCCTCACGAGAAGCCATCACAAGATATTAAAGACACACGAAGACGGGCTGCTGCCAGTGCCTTTGGAGGGGAAGCAATAAACAATGTGGCAATGTCAGGGATGTCATAAATCAAAATTCCGAAATGACTGCTGTTGGACATTTTTCACTGCTGTTTTTTCTTTTTTCTTTTCTTTTTTTTTTTCCCAGGCCCTGCATAATGGATGCAAGAGTGAATATAAAGTGGATTAGGCTCCTGACTTCACCGTGGTTCACATTCATTCTTCTCTCAGGAGAAGGGAGTGCTTGTTTTGCTGTTTTATTTATTTATTTATTTTGTCTTGTTGCCTCAGGTGTCAATGAGTTTGAAGGATAGCTTGGATTATGAGCCGGTTTTTAAGGCATGGGTGTGTTTGGATTAATAAACATGGATGTTTTGGGGTTATTTTTTTTCCTCCCTCTTTTTTTACAGTCAGTCACACATCCGGGAAACTGCCACAGCTTTTACATCAAAGTGCTCTGAAACATCAGAAGCGTTATTTCTCCTATTCATTGGTTGCTGTCAAGAGCTTCCACCAGTCACTCCACTGAATGCTCCAGCCAGACTGCGTTATGGAGATTTCTCCAAAAACCTGCTTCCCTTAATACAGATATATACATACATGCTTCACACATCATCCAAATGTAAACATAAGAGGCATCTATGAAGCATAATAGGTGCAGAGGGATAAAACAAATGGTAACATGGATAATGGATAATGGATAGCGCCCATTGCATATGCTAGTTCCTTTTCATGATGATGATTGACAACCTTGGGCAGTGTTTCAACTGCCAGATTGGGCAAATTGTCTTTTTATGGTATGTCCTACCAAAATCACCACCATCAAAACAACACAACACACACTAATTCACTCAGAGCAGCAGCCAGTGGATCAACTACCCCTTCTTTCTGTTTCCTTTTCTACTCTTTTTTTTCTCTTCCTGATTAAATTTATTACCCATATAAAAATCGGCATATGATAATTTTACATCCCGATGTGTCTTGGTCGAATATCTTCTCAGGGTCACAAAAGAGCATTTTTTAACTCGAGGTCAGTTTGATGATTTTAAATCAGCTGTTCAATGTCCCATGTGGTGTGATGTTCCAAAGAATCTTTATGAAATGGAGAATCGGTGAAACCTTAACTTATGAGTTCAGTTCAGAAGTGAAAAAGAAAACGTGCAGACTTTAACCCGGCCCTAAAGCTTACTCACTCACTCACTCACTCATTTGCGATACCACTTAATCCTATTAGGGTCACAAGGAGTCTGGAGCCTATCTCAGCCAACACTAACCAAAAGCAGGGTACACCCTGAACAGCTTTTCCAGACCATTGCAGGGCCAACACACACACACACACAACCATTCACAATCATATTCACACCTAAGGGCAATTTGGAACAACTAATTAGCCTAATACTCATCTCTTTGGACTGTGGGAGGAAACCGGAGCACTCGGACAAAACCCCTACAAGCACAGGGGTACATACCACCTCCACTCTGAACCGCCCTCCCCAAGCTTATGGTTATAAAGCACTGGTACTGGAGACTCCTTTCATTAGTGTTAAATATAGTGAATGTATCTTTAAACTCGACTTCACTGCTTCAACAATTCCACATTTGGATTAAAATAACACATTTTAATCAATTTCTTATTACACTTATGAGCAGTGTCTGCCAAATAATTCCCCATGAATTAGCTGTTACTATGGAAACTATTACCATTACAATGAGTGCATTAATGTAACCATGTGAGGTGATTTGTGATTTGCAGCAACTGGAAATTGGTCAGAGAGTCCATGTTCTCTAAGAGGGACAGAGGGAGCGGTAGTATTGAGACCCAAGTACACCCCTTTGGAAACGTGCATGGGTGTCTCCAAATTACACCCAATTTTCTACTGAATGTGTTCACATCTCTGAAAGCATACATATTACGACTTTATTATAATACCCCACATGACCTATAAGAGCTTATCTGAAAGGAAAACAATTAACCAAACAAGAAGATTAAAAACAAGGACACAAAAGCCATGCACAGCAGTGGTGATCTCGGGAGAAGAAGAGCTACTTTAATGTTTAATGCTGATGTTTGAACAAGAAGAAGAACAAGGAGCGGAACAAGGAGACAAAGCAAACTGTTCTTGGCACTTACTGATAGTCGTTACTCAGTCAGGGGGCATGGAGGCTGTGGTTAGTGCTTAACACTCTCGCCTCACAGCAAGAAGGCCTTGGATTTGAGGCCCATGGTTGGCATGCTCTCCCTGTGCTTGCACTGGTTTCCTCAGGATGCTCCAGTCTCCTCCCACAGTCGAAAAGACATGCACATTCGGCTAGCTGGCTATTTCCTATATCATATATTGGAATGGTCATTGTAGGATGTCCCTTGTAATGCACAAACCACTTAACTGTGCTTAACCGGGGTCCAGTCACCATGTCTTTGTTCCTCTGTCACAATGTCTTGCCAATGTGCCACATGAACTGTACACCCTGTGATGTGATCACAGTAGATGAAGTCGCATGTAGGGGCACAACCATCCAGGAACAACCCACCCACAGATTTTATGCACTGCTATTATTTGTATCTGTATTGGCCCTGCAGTGGGCAGGCAAGCTGTTTAGAGTGTACCCCACCAATGTGCCATTGCCTCCAGCTTTCATGCGACCCTAAACAGGATAAGTGGTAGGGATAATGAATAAATAAATAATCTGATCACCGCAGGCATATTACTTCACGCTCGGCTACATACTAACATGTGCAGTCAATGCACACAATTTGGACGGTAATTGTGAGCATTTTTATTCATTTCATTCCAACGTCCTTATATTCCCAGCATTGTAAATCTGCCAAATAAATGTAATCAACTGCAAATACAGAAGCAAAAAGCTCATGCTGCTGAATTCATCTTTGCAGACTTAAACCTGTTCACAGAGGCCCATTACTGTCTCTCTAAACAGTTTACTGGAGCGCAGGGCTTCTCTTCCGCCCAAAACACATGTGCAGTGGGCTGCAACTACATCCCCGTTCCCTTCCCTCACTTCACTAACTGCACATTAATGCACCCTGTGATGCATTCCTTCCTCTGAGGGAAAAAAAAAAAAAAAACTAAAAACAGACCACCACACACTCTACATAATTTACTCCCTTCTACCAGGCAAAGCTTATGCAATAATCATGCGTCTCCTGTTTATTGAAAGCCTTGGCTTTAATATCCCGCCACAGCGGATCTATGTGAGGATGAGAGAGAGAAAGAGAGAGAGAGAGAGAGAGAGAGAGAGAGTTTGCATTTCTAAATGGAGCAGTTAAACAATGTTGTCTGTGCATCTGCTGTCAGTCAAATGTGGTGGTTAAAAGAGAAAGGCTTTCAGGAAATTCCCAGAGCAAGAGCTGAGACCTCTAGCAGGCTGCCTCCAAGCCTGCGGGCAACACTGTTTACACCCAGAGGAAATGACAAACATTAATATGCTCTCAGAGCAACTGGATGCGCAACATTTTATTAATATTTATCTGGACAGGTTTGGTTTTTAAGAGCTATGAACTGAAGCTCTCACTTTCCCTGTCTGCCTGTCTGTCTGTCTGTCTTTTTTTATTTATATAGTTAGTTATTTAGGGACAATGGTGGCCCGGTGGTAGGGTGCTGGATTACTGATCCTAAGGTCGGGGTGCAGCTAACTGGGTTATCAACCATGTCTCTCACTGTTATCAACCATGTCTCTCACTGTCTACAGTGAGAGGCATGTAGAACAACCATTGCTGATTTTCGTCAAGAGGAGGCTGCCTTGCCATTAGCATGTTTCTGCCCTGCGATGGCCTGGCGAGCTGTCCTGGGTGTACTCTGCCCTCGCCCAGAGTAGGCTGAGATTGGCGTCAGCCTCCCTGCGACCCTAATTAGGATTAAGTGGATCAGAAAATGAATAAAAAAATATTTATTTATTTATTTACTTACTTACTTACTTATTTACTTAATTATGATAAATTATATTTTTCCCCTCGAGGCAGCAGTAGCTTGTGTGTGTTAGTATGTGACAGCTTTCACACCATGTCCCTGGCTCTCTATGCATTGCTTGGCTTTCTCAGCTCATCCCAATGCTCTGATCCTCTATAATTTCCCATTCTGTGTGCTCTAGTAGTACACTGCATCTGCATTTCTGTGCCATTCAGACTATAAAGAGGCCGCAGTGAGGGAGCTGTTATCCGGGCACCATGCCACGTCCTGCAGCCGAAAACACTGATGTGTCCTGAGTCTCGACATTAGGATGCCCGTCTCCCCCATCATCACTGCTTTAATTGAGACAGCCAGGTGCAAACAGCATGTAATCCAGTTTGTCAGTGCCTACATCATGTTTTTTCCTTTATAATTTTACCCTATCGGCAAGCAATTTAGAATCGGAAATATGGTTCAGAGCAAAAAATGGTAAAAGCCGTTTTCTGTCTGACACACACACACATACACACACACACACACACACACACACAAGGTTTTTTTTTCCCACCTGCCACAAATCCAGTATTAAAGGTTGTAGTTGGAACTTTACTGTAAGATTACTGTATTTACTTTAAGTAGTAGTTGTTGCATCATACAATACAATAGCGAAACAGCCAAATAATTATTAAACGTATTAATTTTATTTAAATTATTTTATTTATTAGTATAAATACATTTTAACTACACTTTTTTTATTATTCAGTAAATCAAAATACACACACACACACACACACACACACACACACAGGTGAAACCTTTCATTCGCTAACACTGATGGTATAATAGGAATAATAAACTATAAGGCGTAATACAACTTATTCTACCGCAAATAAAAAATGAAATAAAAAAAAAAAATTAATAAATCTTTACCCTTATGTTGGTGATTCATTTTTTCTGATATCCGTTACTGCTATTAGTCTGGGTTTCAGATCAGAGGTATCTTTATCTTTTTCCCCTTTCCATAACTTTATATGAATATTATAGGTCATTCATTCATTCATACATTCATTTGAACCCAGTTAGCTACTATATAGGTATAGGTATTATATAGGTATAGGTATTATAGAACAATCTGACTTATTTGCACACATATCTGACCTCACTTTGTTTCTTAGTGAAATTCAAAAATATTTTACAAAAATTAAACTCAACTCACAATGGGCAGCATAGTAGCATAGTTGCTGTGTTTGTGTGGATTTCCACCAGGTGATTCGGTTTCCTCTTACAGTCCAAAGACATGCATGTTAGGCCAGTTGGCCTAAACACTTAGGAGTGTGTGTATACGTGTGTGTGTGTTTGTTGCCCTAGCAATGGACTGGTGAGCTGTTCAGGGTTTACCCCACCTTTGCCCAGAGTCGGCCGAGATGGGCTCCAGCCTCCCACGAGACCCTACTAAGGGATGAAGCGGTTTAAAAAATGACTGGAATAAAAATTGTTTGTTTGTTTATTTGTTTATTTTGTTCCTAATTGGCTTAAATGTATTCTTTTCAGAATTATTTTGGTGTTAATGAGATTCATGAGCATCTAAAATGTTAGACAAAGTAAGCACACTTTATACTATAATATAAATAAATGATTTTGAAATTGCAAAGGGCGTTCCCTCCATCTCTCAGATCATTTATCATTCACTGGGATTGATATTCAGAAAACCAGCCATTTATATTAAAATACAAATGGAAAAGTATTTTCTAAGTGGAACTGAGAAAGCAGTTAATGGATCAATGAAAATGAACTTTACCCAGAATTCAGAGTTTTGGTTTTTGAAAAAACAAATTAAGGATTTACTGTATTTGCTGTTTCACAGCAGGAATGATTATTCTTCTCCTGGATTATTTACTAATCATTGTGGATTAGTGTTACAGCTTATACTGTGTGTTGTTCCTAAGTACATCATAAATCACTTAATAGTATGTGAACTTCTTCTGCATCATCAGCATCACTAACACGGTGCGCTTTTGACATGTTACTAAACTGTGTTTAAATCTTGTGTGTTTGGTTTTAAATTTGATTTTATTTATCTATTTTTCATCACTGTCTATCACTTGAGCAATAGTGCTGCTTATTAAATAATAGAGACACATTCAACTTTTTGCAGAAATTATTCATAGGACTTAGAAGCACTGAAAAATTAAACAAGGAACTATAAGCAAGGTTAAGGATTTACAGTATGAGTGATTACAGTCTTCTTAGAAAAGCCACGCCATGCTCCCGAGTGGCACATCGACAAGGTGCACGACTATCAAACTGGTTCAAACCAGATCACCAGGTTCAAATCCAGGTTGATGCTGCAGCCATCCGCGACGTGGAGTCCATGGGAGCTAATTGGTCCAGATCTAACCGCAAGGAAGAATGGCATATGCTCACTTCCTTGTCACTCACAGCGATCACCAGCCAATCAGAGGCAATCTGTAAGCTTATTTATTCGAGGGGGTGAATAGCACTTTCCCTCTGAGTGTTAGGTCACCTCCGAATATGCATGCGCAGCAGTTGGTCAAGAGGCGGGTGGCAGCATTGAATATCATGGAGGTGGCATGTGGATGCTTATGCCCCTCCCTGGTTGGTAGTAGTCGGGTAATTGATGGCTGGAGTTTTCATCTTGGAAGCCCATATCCATATGAGCTTAGATCTGCGCTTGGCGACTGCAAGGATGACTTTTCACTGCTGATGATATAGACTCTCTTTCTGCAGTTATTTAGGACTTACAGTTGTGGTATAATGAACCGGACTACATGTTGGTCTGTAATGAAATTTTCTAATATGGTTTGTATTTTTACTGTTTCACCCAAATGAGGATGGGTTCCCTCCTGAGCCTGGTTCCTCTCAAGGTTTCTTCCTCGTGTCAACGGAGGGAGTTTTTCCTTGCCACTGTCGCCGCGGGCTTCCTCATTAGGGATGTGTAGGGGGTTGTGTAGGGGGTTGTAGTAAAATGTTTAGATGCCTCCCTAAATTACTTTTACTATGTAAAGCTGCTTTGTGACATTGTCAATTGTAAAAAGCGCTACACAAATAAAACTGAATTGAATTGAATTGATAGGTAAGGCAACACTTGACAGGTGGAAATTGGATATGACTAAATAAGTGGAAAAAAATAGGGGGATATAAAAAAAGAAAGAAAAGCCACACCGTTTTCCATTGTAGTTGAACTCCCGAGTGGCACATCGACAAGATCCAAGATTCAAATCCAGGTCCATCTGCGACCGGGAGTCCATGAGAGCTAATTGGCCGAGCTGTCACGGGAGCGAGGGATAGCATACTCTCCCCTGTCATTCGCAGTGATCACCAGCTAATCCATGGGCGTATGTGTGCTCATTGTACAAAAAGGGTGGACAAAGATTTCCCTCAGAGTGTGTTAGGCCGCCTCCAAATGCGCATGTGTAACAGTGCGTGAAGAGGCGAGTGGCAGCATCGCATGTCATGGAGTGGGCATGTGCATGCTTACACCCCTCCCTGGTTGGTAGTGGTTGTATGCAATGGGGAGGCAACATTTAACTGGTGGGAATTGGATACAAATGGGAGAAAAAATGAGGGGGGGGGGGGTATTTGTATGTGAAATCATGGTGAGGAGAAAAGGAGAGATGTACAGAGGATCATTGAGGAAGAAAGACAAAAGATGCACACACGTATACTGGTTCGTATTTTCATTTCACAGAGAGAAACACTACTGCAAAACTTTATACTTTTGATTTATTTACTCTCTTTTTCCTTGTTCCAGACTCCTAATAAACCCCCCCCAAAAAAAGGCCACATGTAAAAAACATGGCCGACCAGCACGGGTTGTTTTTGCCCCTCCTTTAAACACTGCGGGTGGAAAACTGAGCCCACATGAAGCCCATCTCTCTCTTAGACATCACCCATGCTCGGTCCCAAATCCGCTTAGCTATCCAGAAGCAGCACGGCCCTAAGGCGAATAATGCACTCTATAAGCACTCGGCAAGAGGTGTAAGAGAGCCAAACTGTTGATGCTATTTGTCAGGCCGCACCCACCTGAGCCTCTAATAGATTCTGATGTTATTTAATACACATCCGCGCAGTCCATTATCACATGTATAATCGATAAGAACACATTAAATGGCTGTTTAATGAACGCCTTTACCAATCACAGACGCTTTTATTCACTTAAGTTAAAGCCTGTCTGTTATACAGTAATACATAAAGGAGGGATGTTAATCGTTTGAATGTACTACAGATGCGGGAAGATGTGAAAGACAAAGACGCGGTGGCGCTCAGGTTGAGGGCTGATCTGTTATCAGAAGTGCACATCAGCACTTTTTTTTTTTCATCCTACCTTTGAGTCTTCTGGATATTGCAGCATGTTTACACTCTTCAGGCTTCCCCAGGTGCGCACTGCATCTGAGTGTGTGTGTGTGTGTGTGTGTGTGTGTGTGTGTGTGTGTGTGTGTGTGTGTGAGGGCTAAAGAGAGTGTTTATGTATGAGAGA
>JAOUQZ010000031.1:4197700-4227763 GCA_028564935.1 Neosilurus hyrtlii
GTGTGTGTGTGTGTGTGTGTGTGTGTGTGTGTGTGTGTGTGTGTTTGTGTGTGTGTGTGTGTGTGTGTGTGTGTGTTCTGCTCAAATAGCAATGCCTTCACCCATTTGTGGAAACATACTGTGAACTTTACCAGTGTGTAAAAATGGCGAAGCATAATGAGTTTTTTAATTAAGTCCCCAGCTTTATCATGTTTTACAAAGAAACGCGACAGAAGCTGCAGTGAATGCGCTTTTAATATATTGTTTGGGGAAACTTCACAACAGAAGTGCACTGATAAAGTTTTAATGTGTAACGGGGGCTGAAATATGGCCTTCTTTATTGTATTGACTTCTTGCTGCCTCATGTGTACTTCTCACCCTGCTTGCTTTCCTCCTCTCTCTCTCTCTCTCTCTCTTTTTCTCTCTCTCTCTCTCTCTCTCTCTCTCTCTCTCTCTCTATACCACTTTTCCAAAAAGAAAAGAGAGAAAAATCATTATTGATGTCAGGGTATTTGTTATTGTATTAGGCCTTAGTTTGTTACACCAGGAGAACTGAGCTGTCCTTCTCTCATGCACGGGAGCTGGCGGCAAGGCTCCTAATGGAATAAGGGAGTATTGAATAGCACAGTGTGTCCTTGGGGCGAAGCGAACATAATGCAGGAACACACGCCTGAGAAAAGAACAGGGTGTGGAAAGGAACGCGGAAGGAAGATGGGACCAAGGCGTCCATGCCTCTTACAAAAGACAAAGGGCTATAAGTGATCGATTTTCTTCGAGCAGAGACCCTTCTTGAATGTCAGATTAACAAGCAAAGAAGTTGTCGACTCTATGGCTAAAAGTTTGTGGGAAGTTTGGCCATAACATCCATATGTGGTTATTCCCTAATCAGTTGTTAGAATTTTGTTGGAGTGCCTTTAGCCTTGATTATAGAACATACTCCCCATCTCATTGCTGCTTAAGTTGGTTCGGTCGAGGCTCAGCAACATTAATGTGGCAGTAAAATGAAGTGAAGTGATGACCTGAATGTACTGAATGAACAGGTTATCACATCAATCGACTTTTTTTTAGTGAAGGTACTGAGATAAAATTTGGCACGACAGTGTCCTCACCTTAACCTTGTTACAAGTGTTTGGGATGTGCTGGAGAAGACTTTATAGAGATGCTCGCTTTTTGCATCAATAACTGAAGGTGTTGGTGAAAAATGAACCCAAGTCTGGATGGAAATAAATATTGTGTTGTTGCATAAGTTTGTAGAAACTATGCCATGGTGCTTATGCACTGGACTCACGACTGAAGACAGTTCAGTAAAATAATAATAATAATAATAATAATGATAATATTGTGCTGCCATTTTACTACTTTTGGACCCTTGAACAAACTTCTTAATCCTGTTGGCTTCATCTAGTCACATTGATCCCACATTAAGTCAAGAGCAAAATAGATGATGAGGAAAAAAGTATTTTTATTTATTAATTTTTTTTTTTTTTTTTGAATTTGTCTACCCACTGGACTCATTTTGTATTCAGTGTTATGGGGGTTAAGATTTTGGCACTTCCAAAAAACCCCGACAATAATAAAAAAACAACCAAACTTGCAAAGACTTTTGAGTGCAGTGCCCCAATTTGCTTTTTAAAGCAAGACAGAAATTTCAAAACATCGCTTCCTATTCATTCAGCCATCTTCAGTAAATCTATTCTGGTCAGCGTGGCAGTACATAATGAGCCTATCCTGGGAACATTCTGGAATAGTTTCATGCCAATTACATCATCCTCAGTTATTCTGATTTGTACAGTTTGTTAGATTAATGAGATCAATCATGAAGCTTCTACATTTCTTATATGCCTTCTATTTTTGGATAAAAATTCTACCCAATTCAATTAATATAAGACTTTTGTAAAGAGAAGGATGCACAGCCGTCAGAGTGTATCTGCCCTGCGATGGCCTGGCGAGCTGTCCAGGGTGTAAAGCCTTCTCGTGACCCTAATTAGGATTAAGCGAATCAGAAAATGAATGATGAACAATTAAAATAATAATAAAAGTAATACAAAAATTCTTTTGTTGGGTTTAATACAAGATTCAAACAAGTCATGCTGCAACTGTTCAGCTCTCAGCCATCAAAGTAAAGCTTTATGAAACTATTGTTAACCTGCAAGTACACGTAAATAAAATAAAACTTGTTTGGCTTGTGCAATGCTTCAGCCTGCAAACTCTTGTCCAAATCTGAGATTTAGGCTGTATCCTTCCCATGGTACGTCTCAATCTTTCAGACCTTCTTCCCAGGGCTTGTGTGGCCACTCTGTTAGATCTGGCCAAATCCTGGATGCTTGAAGGCTCCTCTGATGCTGTATATCGATTCGGTTTTGCTGAAAATGCTATCCCCGGCCAGGGTTTAGATAGAGTCCATGTTTAGTCATTGCGATCTTTTCAACTACTTTGCAGTTACTTTTTTCCTTTCATAACAACTTTTTGTAAAATAGTGGGAATGATTTCGTACCCTGAACAATGTGTTGTTGTTATTATTAGCTCTTACATATAAATGTGAAGAACTTCCTTTGCCAAAAGTGAAGCCGCGGGCTCAGCCAGATCCGCTGGCTCCATCGTCTACACCTTTTTCTGGTTAATGTGATTGAAAAATAAATAAATTAATTATTTAATCAAGAATAAAAATAAAAAAAAACAACACTAAACTGATTGCTTTGTAATTTTGCATGCAGGTAGCCTGTACTGTGCAGATGTGCTGAAACTTTGGGTGACATTCCTTGAATTTGTTCGAATGTTAAAATTGTTTAAAAATATTTCAAAAATGTACAGTTTTTGTAACAATTCTACAATTGTAGAATTTGTTTAAATCAACATGTTTTATTTCTTGGACAATATATTTGCATGTGACAGAACATATACATGTGAAAGCTGCACCCTGGTGTTTGTTTATGGTTCAGACACTCAACACTCACTCATTTGCCGACCTGCTTAATCCTACTAGGGTTACTGGGAAGCTGGTGCCTATCTCACCCATCACTGGGCAAAGTGAGGGGACACCAGGAACAGCTCGGCAGATCATCACAAGGCAACACATACACACACACACAAAACAATTCACACTCACACTTACATCTAGGGGTAACTTGAAACAGCCAATCAGCCTAATGTGCATGTTTTTGGAGTGTAGGAGGAAACAAGAGTACCCGGAGGAAACCCATGCAAGCACAGGGAGAACATGCAAACCCCACACAGAAACACATTTGCTGAGCCCTGGGCTTGAACCCAGGACTTTCTTGCTGTGAGGCGGACATGCTAACCACTGTAGCACTGTGCCACATCTGTACAGACACATGCTATTTAAGATGTTTAATTTATTTCAACACAGCAACAAAGACTTATTGTAAAACATTTGACTCTTCGGTTTTTGAGATTGAATTGAATCTGTTTTCCCAATTTTATGCCACTCAGAGCTGAAATCAGAAGCTAGACATTATATTGAAATGGGCCACGGTTAAAAATCCTTTGGAAATTTTGCTCTTTGAGCTTCAGAGGTTTCTGGCTTTGAATTAGGTCATTACTACCATTGTTGAACACTCTAAGTCAGAGTTGCTTGTCCCCTAATGTCCACCTCTGCTTGCAAACCACAAGCATGAAAAGTAAGATCAAAAACCGCTCGCTGTCTGTGCCAGAAAACGGACTTAAAAAGACTCCGCTTCAGAGCCTTGCCTTCTTATCGACTATTTCTTCTTGATCAGAATGCCTGAAACACTGGCTGCATTTTGCTTTCCTGAGATATCTGAAGCTAAATGAAATGTGAAGTTTCTCTCCAGCTCTCTGTTCCCACCTCAAAACAACCCACAAAGACTTATTTCTAAGTGTTGTAATGGTGAGGAGTTTGTTAACGGAGCGAGGCTCATCTTAGTAGAGTCATGGAAAGCCTAGGAGAGTGTTCGGAGTGCTAAGGGTTCAATCAAAAGAGCGCACGCCACTATGGAAATAGGGAAAAATAAAAGGACGGAAGAAGGGAAAGATGCGGCAGATGAAAGAAAGCAGAAAAATTCGAAGGGAGGAAAGGTTCAGGTGAGATGGGAGGAAAAAGCAAGAAAAATGCCTTGTATGGTGGATGCACAACATAAATAAATGAAAATGTGTACTGTAATATTAGATATGGTGAAGTTTTCTGTGAGGCTATGTTTACTCAACATTTTATTTTTTAGGGTATCTCCAGGGTCAGCTTTGTAAACAGTCAGAAGAAAAGCTCTAATGTTACAATTTTAAACATGGGGAAAGTCGAAAGAATCTTAAAAGGAGAGGGTTTCTATCTTTCAGTATATTTTTGGAATATAAACAACCTTATTACAATTTTGAAGTGCAAACTGATCGCTTTACTAGTTCAGGATAATAGACACTGAAATATACTAAACCAGAAAATCACACTCTGATGTGAAGACATCCAGGCTTAAAGGCATTATCCTGAGTGGATAATGCTTAAATGACCATGAGTCATTTAAGTCAGGGTTACGTTTAGCAGGCGGCTTCATCGTTGTGCTTTAAAATGGAAAATTAAACAATAAAATGTTGTTTTTGTTGTTTTCATGTAATACATGCGAAAACTTTGAATGGATTTAACAACCCAGGTTTTCTTACACGTCTATGTAGTATACAGTTTAAAACTATGAATGGTTTAGAAAGTTGATTTTAGCTACACAGCACTTGCCTCTGGTCGAAGCGTGCAGAGCTAACATGACCTTCCTCTAAAAACACTGAAACAGTTGTTTTAGTTGATGCTTTTTATTTTAAATGTAGTGTATGCAGGAGGCATGGTGGTTACCACATCTGTAATCCGATCTCCTCCCAGAGTCCTAACTGGATGTTCCAAGTTGCCCCAGGTGTGGGCGTGAATGCTTGTGTGTGTTGCCCTGCGATGGTCTGTCAAGCTGTTCAGGGTCACCCTGCCTTCATCTAGTGTCGGCTGAGATAGCCACCAGACTCCCCGCGACCCTAGTAGGATTAACTGCTTTGGTAATTGAGTATGTGAGTGTAGTACATGCTTCAACTTTAAATATGTTGTTAGATACACAGTACATATTCTGTATAATCAGCTTTTTAATTAACAACTTGTTAACAATAATCCGGCTTTGTGTTGAGCTGTATCACACCACGCCATTGTATGGTATTATCTTTATGCATTATTTTATTCACCGGATACTGTATTAAACAGTGTTATTGTACAGTTGTATGTGAAATGGATACACCATGGTCAAATTACATATTTTATTGATTATGTATTTATTTATTTATTTTTTTTTTTTTTTGTAGAAAGATCCTTTGATTAAAAAAAAAATAATAAAAAAAAATAAAAAAAGATTTTGACACCTTTATAATACCTGGCGGTAGGGTGCTGGATTACTAATCCCAAGGTCGGGGGTTCAAGGTCACCAGGTTGTCACTTCTGTTCTCCCAGTGCCTCGAACTGGTTATCAAAGGCCGGATATGTCTCTCACAGACTGTGGTAAGAGGCATGTAAAAGAACCATTGCTGATTTTCGTAAAGAGGAGGCTGCATTGCCATCAGTGTTTCTCTCCCCTGCGATGGCCTGGCGAGCTATCCAGGGTGTACTCTGCCATCGCCCAGAGTCGGCTGAGATGGGCGCCAGTCTCCCCGTCACTCTAATTAGAATTAAGCGGTTCGGAAAATGAATGATGAACACCTTTATAATAAATCTCAGAACATAATTACCTCATTAGACCATAACTGATTCATTAAGACTTGTTAGGCATGACAGAAAGAACAGAGTGAATTCTCTGACTCTTCAACTCTTTATTCAACTTAGCTGAAAGTCCGAAAATCAAGCTAATTGATGCCTACAATGCAAAGTAAAGCTATAAAAAATTTTAAAATCACTGCTTCCATTTTACAATTACTACTGTTTATAATGGGCGTAGGCAATATGGTGGTGTATTGGATAACACGGTCACAATACAGCAATCGTGTTTTTGTTTCGACCGGCCATTCGACTGAACCTTTCTGCACAGAGAAAATTGTATGTACTCCCTGTCCCTGTGTGGGCTTCTTCTGAGTGCTCTGGTTTCGTCCCATGTTCCAAAGACATGTGGATTAGGTCAACTGGTTACTCTAAAATGTCCATAGGTGTGAATGAGAGTCTAAATTTCTGCATGTCTCTCTGTGTTAACCCCATGGTAGTCTGGTGACCTGACCAGGGTGTACCCCATGTTACTCCCAGTGTCAGCTGGAATTGGCTTCAGACCACCCACGACAGTAATGGATAAAAGAATCTAGTGGCAATTTCCTTCTAGCTCTCTGATAAAACTGGCGGTATGTTGTTGTGATGGGGATTTGTCTGGTTCTTTTAACTAACTCGATTCTTTCGGTTTGTTCGATGGTAGAGAATAGATTCATTTGATACACCAAAAATAAAAAAAATAAATGAATGAATAAAAAAGGTAATTAAATTAAAACCATATATAAATAAAGAATACTGCCAGTCTCAAACCCACATCACCAGTTTGCAAGGCATGCTATTAACTCACTAAGCTATTTGTTTTATATGTGCTTTATGAAGAGGAATCATACCGATTATATAAAGTGTTCTTTACTTAATGCTGCTTAAATCGCTTGGTGGTCTGTGTTATTAATTTTATTTTATTAATGTGTTTTCTTTCAATTAAACTGAAACATTTTAAACATTACAAAAATTGTTGACTGCAGATTCGCCTTGACATTCGACATTCGCCGTGTTGCTTGTTCATCATCCACTTCTGTCCTCTTATGGTAGGGGTATCTAGTCTCTCGTTTAACAAGTTAAACGACTCAGCCAGTTATCATTCGCGAACGACTCAGCCCGACTCAGTCACTCAGTGATTCAGCTATACATTGAGAGATCTTGCTGTAGAGACCATAAACGTATATCAAGAAGACTGGACAAACTCAGGTTTCGGTATGCATATTCGGCCGCCATATTGCCTTGGAGAAGTAGCAGCAAATGTTGTACAGGTGCACTGCATTTGGGTGCAACAATGATGAGAGACACAAAACAATGAAAGAAAAAAACAATAAGAGAACATGAAATAACATTTCACAGGTAATATTGCACACTTTGCCATAATTTTAGGCGATGGATAATTTGAAAACACAATACATTTATCAACTAATATAAGCTGGGAATCAGAGAACTGGAGCTGTATTTATAGTGCAGGCGATCCCTTTGCTTTCGGACAGCACATTGGCAATACCCAAGACGGTACTGAGAATCATTTTTTTCACTCGTTGAACTGCTGGTAAATATGTACTATAACCTTAGGCAGCACCACATTGCATACAGCGCTACACCGTGGAAAGTGAGCATGCCCATTCCCTGTGAGTCTATTTCTATGGTAGAGTCTGCCTGCTGCACAGTGCATCACACAGCACTTACGCCTCTGCCAGATTTGAGACTGAATGAGTGATTGCAACTACTTAATGCGATAATAGACAGTTATATTAGCACAGGGCTAGTGAATCGATTCAGTTTCATTTGCAAATCGATTCAACTCGTTCACTTAAATTAATCGATCTCCTTTGTCGCATTGCTTGCATTAAAACAATCTGCACAGAATGGAGAAGTTCTCAGAAGGAAACCTCACCTGCAACCTCATCACAAAGGTAAATACCGGATGTATGCACAAAATGTACAGATATTCCAAAAGCATTCTGAAAACTAGTACTGTGGACTAATGAAGTAAAAAAATGGAACATTTTGGCTAGCCTAAGGTATGCTTGGAGCAGTATTTGATAAAAGAACACCGTGCCAGCTTTTAAGCATGGGGGTGGATTGATTATGCTTTGAGGTTGTGTGACAGCCAGTAGCACAAGAATTATTGCACAGGTAGATAAGAAAATAGATTCCAGTAAATATCAGCACATTCTAGAAGCAATTGTGATGTAATCAGTCAAGAAACCAAAGTTGAAATAAGACTGGCTTCTATAACAAATGATCCAAATCATATCTCAGAAACCACCATGCGCTGCACTCACTCTCACTCACTCATTTGCCACACCGCCTAATAACTACTCATATTGTGTCTCACCTGATGCTGAGCAAAGGCGGGATACTCCCTGAATAGCTCGCCAGACCATCACAGGGCCAACACACACACACACACACACACACACAAAACCATTCACACTTAGGGGCAACTGGTATGTGTGAGAGGAAACCGGAGAACTCGAAGGACATCCATGAAACCACTGGGAGAACATGCAAACTCCACCCAGAAATGAAAAGTCTGGGACTCAAACCCAGGATGTTCTAGTTGTGAGGCAGGCATGCTAACCACTACACTACTGTGCTGCCCACCATGAGCTAGTCAGGTTAAAAAAAAGAACATCTCATCAAAATTGTTGACTTTTTATATATTTATCTATGACTTTTTGCATTTTTTTGCAAAGTAAACATTTCACCCTGTAAAACACTCACCCTTTAATACAGAGCCAACAGATAAAACAGATAAAAGTGGTACACTTCAACAAAACCACATGGAAAATTAGTTTTTTCAATCAGTTATTTTAATAATTTATGTCTATATAATCAAGTGGCCACAGGATAATATCTCTGCATTTCGCAGACGACGTTGTACTTTCGGCTTCCTCAAATCAGGACCTCCAGCTCTCGCTGTAGCGATTCGCAGCTGAGTGTGCAGCGGCAGGGATGAGAATGAGCACCTCAAAGTTTAGGGGCGTGGTTCTTAGCCGGAAAAGGGTGGAATGCACCCTCCAGGTCTGGAATGAGGTCCTGCCTCAAGTGGAGGAGTTCAGGTATCTCAGGGTCTTGTTCACTTGTGAGGGAAGGATGGAGCGGAAGATCGACTGACAGATCATTGCTACCTCTGCTGTGAAGAAATACTGCAGGATGGCAGGGCTCTCCCTCAGGGATAGGGTGAGAAGCTACTAGCTACTAAGCCGTCACAACTGCTCCTACCACTTTTTTGTTTTTTGTTTTTCAAGTTAATTTTTATTTCATGGAACCGGCAAATTCTTAAACTTGTTCCGATAAAAATACTCTTATTTCTATTGGTGTAAAACGTCACAATTCAACGTTTTTAACCCCAGATCCAAGCTGGCCAAATGAGATCCAGAGCTAGAACAAAGGACAGAACGTAAAGCGGCGGCCCCGGGGGAAACGAGCCAGCGTCAGGAACAGGCTGAGTTTGTGCACATCACACACTTCTGCCCAGCATTCTGCTCGCCAAAGTCCAATCTCTGGAGAATAAGCTAACACCTCTGTGGGCAGCACACTTCTGGAGCATACCAGAGAGGTTAACTCGTTCATCATCTCAGAGCACGATGTGAGAAAGGAATACAAGGAAGGCAGCGGGACCAGAAGGCATCACAGGTCGAGTCCTGAAGGCCTGTGCTGACCAGCTTGCTCCAATGTTCACTGTCATATTCAACCTCTCCCTAGATCAGTCTATAATCCCGACGTGTTTCAAAAAGTCAATCAAATTAAATTTGTCACGTACAAAATCATACATAATACAATATGCAGTGAAATGCTTGTTACGACTGTCCTATATTTAAAGAGCAATAAAAAACTATTAATATCAAGAAGAAAAAAAGAAAAAAAATAACAATACTATTAGAAGGACAAACCAATAGTTAAGGTCGAATATAAATATAAAAATATAAAATATAAATGTAGTGACGTATTTTATAAGTAATACGGTATGTAAAGTGTCGGTGCAGTGTGCACACAAGATGTCCAGTGGGTGAGGGTGTTGTGTGTGCAGAGTAGTGCAGGGTGTACAGACCCTATGTACAGGTAGAATGTAATGTTCACGTGTAGGGTAGGTCTACAAAGTCCAGGTACTAGTGTTCTGGTTGAGGGCCCGAATGGTCCGAGGAAAGAAGCTCCTCCTCATTTGCTCAGTGTTTCCTTTCAAGGAACCGAAATGAGTCTATTGTTTGGATGGCTGAGGTCCTTCGTTATCTTCCTGGCCTTGATCAGAGACTTCATCATTTCCTCCCTACAGGCCACCCTGGACCCGCTACAGTTTGCGTACTGTCCCAGCCAATCTTCTGAGGATGCCATCGCACACCTCCACATTGTAGCCCTGAACCATCTGGACAGCAGAAAGGGGAATTATATCAAAATGCTGTCTGTTGACTACAGTTCAGTGTTTAACATCATAATTCACTCTATACTTACAACAAAGTTGGGTATCCTGGGCCTCAGCCCATCCCTGTGTCCCTTCCTGACAGACAGACCACAGGAGGTATGGTTGGGCAGCCATGTCTCATCCTCACTTAACCTCAGCACTGGAGCCCCCCATGGCTGTGTTCTGAGCCCCCTGCTGTTCTCTCTGTATACCTAGGACTTTGTGGACACTTCCAGCTCCACCAACATCATTAAGTTTGCGGACGACACTGTGGTGGTCACCTGCACCATTGAGAGCATCCTGACGGGAAGTATCACAGCCTGGTATGGAAACAGCACCAAACAGGACAGGCGAGCTCTCCAGAGGGTAGTGCGATCAGCAGAGCGTACCATCCGTATCGAGCTTCCTGACCTGGACACTATATACAGCAAGCGGTGCTGGACCAAGCGCCAGATAATGAAGGACCTCAGCCATCCCAACAATGGACTCTTCTCTCTGTTAAGGTCAGGAAAATGTGTCCGTTCCTTGAAAGCAATCACTGAGCAAATGAGAAGGAGATTCTTCCCGTAGGTGATTCGGGCCCTCAACCAGAACACTAGAACCTGGACTTTGTAGACCTACCCTACACTTTAGCTGATTGTTGCACTCACAAATTGCACTTCCTGTACACCTTGCACTACTCTGCACACACAACAAACACTGACACTTTACATACAATATTATTTATTGTCACTACATTTATACTTTATATTTTATAGTTATATTTGACTTTTAACTATTGGTGTTTTTTTTTTCAAATAGTTATTAATATTTGTATTTTTCTTCTTGATATTGATAGTTTTTATTCTATGATACCGATAGTTTTTATTCTTCTTATAGACAGTCATTTTAATTTGAAGCTCAGCCATCGTGAAGAGCTCTGAGTAAAACCGCTGCTCCTCCATGTTGAGAGAAGCCAGTTGAGGTGGCTTGGGCATCTGATTAGAATGCCTCCCAAACACCTCCCTGGTGTGGTGATTTGAGCATGTCCAACCTGGAAAAAGACTGGTGGGACTATCTCGCCTGGTCTGAGAATGTCACAGTGTCCCCCGAAAGAGCTGGAGGAAGTGGCTGGGGAGAGGGATGTCTGGACTTCACTGCTTAGGTTGCTGCTCCTGCGACCCAACCCCAGATCAAGTGGAGGGGATTGAAGATAAGGAGAATCATTAATTGGACAACATTGTTGGTAGATGTCATATTTCTCTTGGCTAGTTTTGTTCACCACTGTCTGCCATCAGCTTGCTGACATTTTCCTTAATTGCAAGATGGTTGAGGGTTTACTTGTATGTACTGCACTTATCAAATCCCTCTGCAACATTTCTGTGGGGCCCAAATCTGGGATTTGCGAGTGTGGTAAAAATAATTTTGGCACTGTTTGATATAATGCAGAATGCATAGTTAAATTATTGATCGTAAAGTGCCCAGTCCCTGAGGCTGTGAGGCAACCTTAAACCGTAACATTTCCACCACCATGCTGCACAGTTGGTATGAGGTTCTTCTCCTGTTTGCATGAGTACTGTGACTATGGTCAAACAACTTCAACTTTGATTCGTCCATCCAGAACACAAGGACTGGTCTTTGTCTATATAATCATTGGTAAACTGTAGTTTTAGTCTAATGTTCATTTTCAAGAGCAAAAGCATGCCTCCTGAATTTACCCTGCTTACCCCGCCTGAACGTGACGATGCCGCACACTTCAGTAGTAATGAGAACACGAGGCAACAGATGTCAAATTTAAATAATTGCTATCCTTTCAGACTGAGACACCTCCAAGCATTTGAGTCACCTGATTTCTAGTCACATGACCCAGAACACAAACGTCAACACTCACCAGCAATCAACAGGACAATATATAAGGGCTTGGCTTTGCATATTCCCGTTGGGAAGCATCACTCCAGTGTGTTTCCACTGATGCATGCCAAGCCATTAATTGCTGCCCGTGCTGGTTTCTCACGTATGACCAGTTTTCCCATATTTTAGCCTTGACTTTGACACACCTGTTTCATAAATGATCTCTGCTTGCCTCTCGTTTATCCCTCTCTGTCCTGCCTTTGATGAAATGTTTGCCTGATTGATGTTACTACGCCTGCCTATTGACTTGGACTGTGTTTTGGATACTACTGCAGGTGTGCCATTAAAAGTGAGTTTGATTTGCAATTTGCATCCACTTCTCTCTTTGCTACCCTGTGGCATGATGGGTACCTCCTGCAGTAGCTTTTGATCAGTGGCACCCAATCTGGAGCACCTAATTAAAATTTTATGAGCTTGATTATTTTTTTTTTCCCATATAATTGATCTGTTTCAATTTTATTTAAATGTAGAAATGTTTGCTTGTTAAAATATTTTGCATAAATTTTTCTTGACACATGAACATTCTTACATGTGAAATGCAATGAAGCCGGATCTTTTGGAATAGCTTCACAGTCCCCTGACTTTAACATCATTGAAAATATGTATGTAGACCTTAAGCATGGTGTGCATGCATGATGGCCCAGGCATGCCTCAGAGCTAGATGTTCTTCTGCATTAAAGAAAAAAATAGGAAAAATCTTTGATAAGTGCACAAAGAAAAGGGCAGGTAGTGAAATCTACCGAACAGCGTGTTATTAACCATGAACTTTTGGACTTCAAAACAATTACTTTTTTTCTTTTTCAAAGTCATCGGATGTAAAATAACTTTGAATTAATGTTTGCAGATAAATAGTTACCCTGAAGTGGTCTCACGAGCTGTTCAGGGTGAACCCCACCTTTGCCCAATGTCAGCTGAGATAGGCTCCAGCCTCCTCGTGAACCTAATAGGATTAAGCGTGTCGGTAAATGAGTTTGAGTGAGATAAATGCTTCCCCCCTTGATAGGAAATTCGACCAGGGTGGCAAAATTTTACGCATCTGTACTTGTCACTAATGCGAAAGCTACATTCATTAGTATTATACTGGTATTACACCAATTGTTCAGATCATTTCAGTCCAATAATATGAAACTTTTAACTACATGATTTCCCATGGTGCTCAACTGTGGCTAAGAGAACAGAATGATTTATATATTTAAGAAAAAAAACATTTGCTTGATATGTTTTTAAGCTTTCTATGTTTGCCTGTCTCTGCTGCACTTCCAATGCCAAGAGATTATGCCACTGATCTGGAGGAGTAAATCAATTAAGCTAACACGCCTTCACAATCGATAAACAGCGAAGCTCCCGTCTATAGTTATCCTTTGCTCTTCTGCTATTGTGTATAAATGCACTCCGTATCACCTAGTCCTTCAGGCAGATGTACAAAATTAAAAAAATATATAAAAAAAAAGAGAGAGAGAGAGAAAGAGAAAGAGATTTTCATTTGACTCTTATGCCCAGGACTCTTACTGCAGAAGAAACATGGCTTGCAGAGGCCAGGGTACTGAATGCAGCTGAACCAAAGCCAGGATTACAGAATAAATGTCAATAATTTTCGGTTCTGATTCTCAAGGCTTGATTTTGTATTCAATTTTTTTCTTTTTCTTTTCTTTTCCTTCCTTTTAAATAAAAAAATAATAATAAATAAAAGCTGTCTGGTTTGTCACAGGCTGGGCATTCAGGACAGACACGTGTCTGCATCTGTGGCAGGGGCGGTCAATGAGCCATTGATTTAAGTGTCTGAAGTGAAGGACTGATGGATGGGCCTGATTTTTTTTTTTAAACAGAAAAGAAATCATAACAGAAATGAGTAATAACTATAGAGGAGTAGAGGAGACTAAAAAAAAAGATCCCTCTAGAGATGTCACCATGAGTCCAAACTGTGCTGTGTAATTTTTTCTGGTGTTTTGGGGTCCATCTGAAATATGTGTACCTTTTTTATGGATTGAATAACAATCCCTCACTCATTTGCTGAACCGCTTAATCCGACTGGGGTCACGGTGAAGAATCTCAGGAGGAGTACACCCTTAAGAGCTCGCCAGACCATCGCAGGCCCTGTGCACACACACACACACACACACACACACACACACACACACACACACACACACACACACACACAAACACACACAACCATTCACACTTACACCTAGGAGCAATTTGAAACAGACAATTAGTCTAATGTGCATGTTTTTGGACTGCGGTAGAAACCGGAGTACTTTGAGGAAACCCACACAAACACGCAGAACATGCAAACTCTACACAGAAGCGTCCCAGCCAGTCGGCTTGCACCATGACCCTCTTGTGTACATGTATGTAGGGTGGACATGGTAATCACTGTCACTGTGCCACCCCAACTGGATAACAAAGTATAAAAAATGTTAAGGTCTGAGCACTAAAAGTGCTATTTTCGACTGTCACTTTTTAATATAGAGGAAGAAAAATGTATAAATAAATTCAGAAATTCATCTGTCATCATATGTTCATGCATTAATTGGTTGGTAAGTCATTTAAAACTACAAACAGATTGAGGTTTGTATTAATGAGTTTAGAAATTATAACTTATAATATGTTCTTTCCTTCTAACCTCTTTCAGCAAAAATTAACATCCATAAATTGGCAGACTGTGTTTGGGCTTTTGCGGAAGAAAGAATTCAAATGAGAAAGTGATGGAAATCTGTCGCTGCCAGGTACATCACCGTGGGAGAAATGAAATCCGCTCATGATCTCGTCTTCTCTTGGTTTATTCTGGAAGGTAGCCTTGGATCAGCATGGGCTTAGCTCTTAGTGAAGACCATATGTCTCTATGATTATAAGGAAACATATTCATTTTTTGAACATTGTGTTGATTACATACACAGATGAAATTTTCATGATCAGGATGCAATTTGTGTCTCATTGGTATTACATTTACAAATATAGATATTTAGTTGGGATAAAATGCATTTCATAAATGATGCATGTTTCTTATTGAAAGTAATATTAGAAGAAGTAGTAGTATTGTGAAGCTGCTTAGTGCATTTTGTGGCATTAGAAGTTCCTGTCTATGTAAATGTAATGACTATCCTAATATTACTTTACTTTAGTACAATTTTTGTAAGGTCTCAATTAGAATAGCCATTATATTTACTTAGCCAGGAACTTTCCACTTGGTCTAATGATGGGATCGAATTAGATAATTAGAAGTTCAAATCCACGTTAGCCAGAGCATGAGTGTGTCCGAGTACCAACGACACGTAAAAGGTCAGTGAACACACGTTTGCTCCACCAGTTCCACTTTCTGTAAGCTCTCATGAAAAGTTCCCCTCTGTGTAAATGTAATGATTACCGTAATATTACTTTACTTTGATACAATTTCCGTAAGCTCTAAAATGTCTAGTAATAATAACATGAACAATATATAGCTCACAGGAAAGGTACTAACTTACTACGACCGATTGTGCAGTCATGGACTGTGGACAGACAAACCCACACACAATTTTCTGCGGAACGAAAATCGGCACGTCAGAGTACCTTCCGCGTAGCTCACACGAAAGGTAAGAAGCAGTTACAAGGGCATCCTATCATGGACATCCATTTAGCTACTGTACTACATGTCAATGAAAACATCCAACAGAGGCAGGGAAACTAGGATATGTATATCTATATGTAATAAGTTTACTTCTCTTTCTTCCACACTCTCTGAGGCACTGACTGCTTGGTGGAGGCGTGACCGGTGTCCAGATGGCCGGCTAATACACAGTTGTGTGTGTGTAGGAGTTGATCATCTGGTGCAACAATAATGACACATCATATTCCCGACTGAAGATCAGCCCCTCTCCAGAGAGTCCGCATCACAGCTGAAATGGGTTCTGCTCATACAAAGAACCTTTTTTCTGGCTTCTTTGATCCATGAGAGCTTCAGGTTAATAAACTCGAGTCAGGACAGTCTCACATCAGTGACCTGGACAGGGAAGTTGAAGCCCCCATCATTTTTTTTTTTTTTTTTTCCAAATCAGTGTTTTTTTTTTTTTCCCAGGTCAAACAAGATGAGGCATGAGGTAAAGCTGCAGTGAGAGAAAAGGCTAACTTAACCGGCTAATCTAGCCGGCTGGACGTCTGATTAATCATCAGTGCATACCGTTACTCATCAGGCGTGAGTTCTCAGAATAATCTTAATGTCATCCATGTCCTCAAGTAAAGAAGTAAATCATGATGAGTGGATCTATGAGTGGGATATAATTATAGAGATGAAATATAGGCAGCTCGGAATGGAGAAGTAAATTATCTTCAAGGTTATATCATACATTGTGCTGGTTTTTCTTACCATGACAAGACATTTCTGGGACAGGGCTGTTATAGGAAAGTAATCAATAATAAGAGGGTGTGATGATGTTTGACACAAACTTAAGTTACTGTTAGTATTAATGTTAGTATTATTTAAAAATAATAATAATAATAATAATAATAATAATAATAATAATATTATTATTATTATAAATAAAAATAAATAAACAAAAAATAATGTTATTACTAAAGGGGTGATCACACCAAAAGTGCAATAGAAAACGGGCATAGTACTAGAGCATAGATATATAGGTAACAGATTTTGCAGCTTAAATACATAGATTGTGTGAAAGTCACATGACAGTTTGTGCCTGATTTGTGAGTAATTTATAATTGGTTTGTGGATTTTTGGCAAAAAAAAAAAATAAATAGTAATATCCTGTCATAAATCAGTTGCGTTTTGCTCTCAGACCATTCACTTTTTACCCACGCATTATTAGCGCAAAATAAAATGTGAATTTTTTTTATTATTATTTATTTATGTATATTTTTATATAATAAACAATAAAAAATAAATAAATAATAAAAAAAAAATAAATAAACAATAAAAAAATGAAAAATGTAAAAAGAATTTCAATAAATAAATAAATTGTGAATTAAATACGAATGACGACAAAATACACACAATATGGCAGATGTCAGCAAGTCTCAATCTTTTCCAAAACTTTCCCTGAGGAAGTCTTCAACTTCACATGTAAAGTAAGACAATCATCTACAAAGAGCAAGTGCACTCAGCGAGAATGGCTGCAGGGCACGCACGATTTTCCACACCATTTTATTCATTTATTGGGTAGCCTGTTGGGCACATGAGCACGCCACAACAAACTCAAGCTCAAGACTTTACAACATTTGCACAAGTATGAAACGCCACTATAAACAGTCCTTTCCCCATTATTGTATTTTTATTTTTTTACATTAATAAGACAAAATGCAGCTTACTTTAAACTGTTTTCTAAACATTTCCATGTTTGAAAACTTTTTTTTTTTTCACAAACTACTGACACATTTATAAACTGCTACCACTGGAGACTCCTTCAAAAAATGCTAAATAAACATTTCCTCAGAGAAATATTTACTTGATGTAAAATTAAACACATTTTAATATGTTTACGTTGTGCAGGCAACATATACCATAGATCCCAGTGTGCTGTATGTTGTTACTATACTTTTATTCATCACTTAGTCATTTGCTGAACCGCTTGATCCTACTAGGAGGGCTGGTGCCCCTCAGTCAACACTGGGTGAAGGTGGGTTACACCCTAAACAGCTCAGCAGACCATTGTAGGGCAACACACATAACCATCCACACGCACATCTAGGGGTAATTTGGAAAAGCCAAATAGCCTAATGTGGATGTCTTTGTACTGTGAGAGGAAACCAGAGTACCTGGAAGGAACCCATGCAAGCACGAAGACACAGAGACAGACTTGAACCCAGGACCTTCTTGCTGTGAGGCGGACTTGCTAACCACTGCACCACCGTGCAACTATCAATGCTAGAAAAATATCAATATAATAAAATGAGCTCATTATAAACAATACCCTCTGACCAATCAGAATTGAAAATCCAAAACTACTGTGATATAAAGTTATCGGTATTTACAGATTGCAGTGTACCAGTGATCAGAAATTAAATTTTTCATATTAGCTTATAAAAATGTGTGCTAGAAAAACTGCCTGTTCATTTGTTATACTCCTGATGTGACAGTTTGTCTGTCTGTAGTGTCACACCCAGACCCATTTCATGGCTGGATGCGCTGATTGAGTGTATTATGGGAAGGGATGGGGATGTGATGAACTGACATGGCCAATAACTTTCATTACATCACCGAAACCTTGTCTCACAGGCTAATTAATTTTCTGTGATCATAGGCGTGATGTTGCCCAGAGTGCAGGCGTAATCTTGCTCTAATCTCCATGCCTCTAAACAAAGAATGCTGGGTTAGCAAAAGATGGTGGGAACTAGGTTGTTTTCTGTAGGATTGATTAAGTTACGTGGGGAGAAAAACTGTGTTGTGCTCCTGAGAGGCGCTGCTTTACCAAGATAAACTGCTGCATCATCTCTGTGAGGGATCGCAAAAATGGATTTATATAATGTACCTGAGTTGCCCATGCACTCGGCATCATTATGATAGATATCAGATATATCAGATGTGTTTCCTTGCCTAAGCTTTGTTCCTTAGCAGGTTGCTGTTCAGATGAAGTAATTGCATGCACACATGAAACTCTTACACATATTAATACCTGGTAATGAGATTTGATAAACAAATAAAGCATAATAAATAAATAAATAAATACATACATACATAATAAAAAAAGGCACTGGTGTCCGAAAGGCAAGATCATGACACTGGCAGATGGCTGAAGAGAGCATAAGGCTAGAGCACCACCTACTGGAAGGATTTAAATGTTTATCTTACATTACACAGTCTGAAGTTCTTGTATAGGAAACAGGAAAAAGCAGATCTTGGTATAAATAACTCCAGACAGACAACATGTGATATAAACCTTGTTTTTATATTACAGTTGACCTGATAGATCAACTTCCACATACGCTATTCATTTCTGATGCAATCTTAAACTGTTGAAGACCAAAAAAAATAAATAAATAATAAAGACTCCTTTGAATGACATGACATTGCTTGGCGGCACAGCAGCATAGTGGTTAGTACGTCTGCCTCACAGCAAGAAGGACCTGTGTTCGAGTCCCGGGCTCGGGCGTTTCTGTGTGGAATTTGCATGTTCTCCTCGTCCTTGCGTGGATTTCATCCGGGTACTCCGGTTTCCTCTCACAGTCCAGACATTTGCACTGTAGGCTAATTGCCCAGAGGTGAGAAGGTGAGTGTGAATAGACCACGGTGTACCCTGCCTCCTCCTGGTGTCAGCTGAGACCTCAATCTAAAGGGAGTGATGCAGCAGAGCTTTAGTCTAGTTTCACACCAACATACGGAATAACATCAGAATCGCTAAGCACATCGCAAATATTGGAATATACACTGATCAGCCATAAAATAAACACCACCAGACTGGACACTGACAGTTTCAGCAGTTTGTGCTACAGTAGCTCTTTTGTGGGATCAGACCAGACATATTAGCTTTCACTTCACACACACACACACACACACACACACACACACACACACACACACACACACACACCAATGAGCTTTGTGCACCCAAGTCACTTTTAATGGTTGTCCTTTCTTGGACCACCTTTTGTAGGTACTTACCAGTGCATACCAGGAACACCCCACAAGACCTGCCATTTTGGACATGAATACACCTGGTTGTTTAGTCAGCACAATGTTGCCCTTGTTATAGTCAGTCAGATTGTTACGCTTGCTCATTTTTCCTGCCTCCAACACATCGATTTTAAGAGCTAATGTTCACTTTCTGCCCAATAAATCTCACCCCTCGGCAGGTGTTGCGGGGCTGGTGGTGTAGTGGTCAGGGTGCTGGGTTCATGGTCGAGAGGTTTGAGTTCAAATCCCCAATACACCCCCACCGTGCTAAGACCCCTAGGCAAGGTCTAAACCAAAAGAGTGCCTCTGTCCACCCAGCAGTATTGACCATTAAAAAATACTGGGAAGGTAACCTTCGATGGACTAGCATCCCATCCAGGAGGAGTTGAACTCCTAGTCACTTCACGCTACAGAAAGCGGGGATAAGCTCCAGCTCTGATGGGCCAGTAGGCTCGTGACAGATTTACCTTACCTTTGCAGGTGCCCCTGTAATGTTGTTCACTTTACCTGACAGTGGTCTGTTTTTTTAATATTATGGCTGATCAAAGTAAACGTCTGTATTCCAGGATTGCCTTTTCCTTAGGTTTTCCAAGTTGTTTCTCTTAGAGGTTCTACACAGAACCCTGCAACTAAGTGCGACCCTTACAGAAAGATTTACTTCCCTAGTACATCTCTTCATGGATCCAGAGAACCCTGGAAGGAATGTGATGGCTTCGTATGAGTTACAACTCTCTGGTCAAGACACTGTGGAATAAAAGGGAAGGAAGAGGGTGTTTATAGACTCATGCTTCTTCATGTTGCCTTTTTTTTTTTACTGCTGAAAGAAGAAGAAAGTGCATAGACACGGCACTGTTTTCTATAAAGTACAGTGCATCCTTATATTTTCTGCATTTTATTTTCAATTTATTCTGCTTTCTATGATGATCTCTTCCAATTTTCCGTCACCTGGAGATTTCTCTTCTTTATCCGGTATTCATATCTCTACCTGTGAGAGTTTCCTTAATGACACAGCTTGCTTTTTGAGGCTGCAAAACTTCCACTCTCTTCCCTTTCCACTCCGTTATCGGATTCATCTGTGTATTTGCCTGTGAAAAACACATGGGTATTCTGTTTGTGTTGCTCTTATATGCACCAGTACTCACAATCATCACACAGGCTTCTAATCAAATACAAACACACGCAAGCGTATTATTTTCATTCACATACAGAACAAATTACAGGAATTATTGCACTGTGAAAACAGATGGTATGATCTCCTATCACCAAAAAAAAAAAAGAAGAAAGAAAGAAAAGAAAAAAAATACAATAAGAAAAAAGGACCACTTTTAGTGTCAAGTTTGGAAGAAGTCTGCTTCACTACTACTACTCTTCAACATTAGGTTGTTGGGAGCGACTGAGACTTCTAAACTGGAAATGGAAATTATATGTGTCCTAGATATGCAGAATGCAGAAAGAGAATGCTGTGATTCAGCTATAGTCATGTCATTCTCTCTCTCTCTCTCTCTCTCTCTCTCTCTCTCTCTCTCTCTCTCTCCAGAGATTAGAGCTGGTGCCCAGATGCAGGTAAGTAAGCATTAGTCCTCTGGTAGACTTGCATGGCATCACCAGAATAGTTTAAAGTGGGAGAGTTTCTTCCTCAAAGGAAATCAAACTTTCTTCTCTGAAGTTTGATCTATCGAGAGAGTGGAGAGAGTGGAAAGAAGCAGGGGTCTTACCCTCAGTAGCGCTTGTGTTAAGAGAATCTAAAAATCATAAAATGAATCCATGATGAGCTGTGGTCAGAAGTCGTACAAGTTTATTAACCGATAAACCAAAAAGCCAGAACATAAACTTGAGTCAAAATCAGGAGCTATGATAAGCTTAGATAAATAGTCTTTGACTTAACTGTGTAAATATGCAGAATAAAGTATAAGCTAGGAATTCAGGGTGACATGCTGACAAAACTGTGTGTAGAGTATGTAGACAAACTAAGCAAGCACCCACATGGACAAGACAATGACAGGACAGGAGCATTTGTCACTATGGTAACAGCCCTAGTCCTAGTATTCTCACTAAATGCGCAAAACAAAATTGTGTCTGACTTAATAAAAACATATATGACCTTACATTTGTGGAATTTTGTTCCAATAATATTTTTTTTAAATATTAAACAAATCTGAGAACAGTTGCTGTAAAACATCTAAAAATATTCCATCCAGCATTATTGTTTTAGCTCACAACTGCATTTTATTGGACAACAACAACAACAATATTAATAATAATATTAATAATAATAATAATAATAATAATAATAATAATCATTATTATTATTATTATTATTATTATTATTATTGTTGTTGTTATTATTATTATTAATATTATTATAATAATAATACAATTTTTAGCACAGTTTGTTAGCACGTCTGCCTCACAGCAAGAAGGCCAGCAGGGTTTAATTCTCGGGCTTGGGTATTTCAGTGTGGAGTTTACATGTTGTACCTGTGCTTGCCAGTGTTTCCTCTGGGTACTCTAGTTTCCTCCTACAGTCTAAAAACATGCACAGAAGGCTAATTGGCTGTTCCAAATCACCCCTAGGTGTGAGTGTGAGTGTAAATGGTTGCGTGTGTGTGTGTGTGTGTGTTGCCCTGCAATGGTCTGGCGAGCTGTTCAGGGTGTATCTTGCCCTCATCCAAAGTCGGCTGAGATGGGCACCAGCCTCCCCGTGACCCTAATTAGGATTAAGTGGCTTAGAAAATGAATAGATGAATGAAAAGTACATTTACTTTCTAGGGCACTTTTATCCGTACTCTGAGATGCTTTGCATAATTACACATGAATTAGATACAAATGATAAAATAACACATTATCACATTAGTACCCTACATCAATAACACATTAGAAGCATTTTTTGTTTTTTAAATAGGTGCCTTTTCAGTAATGATTTGGCTATAAACAGGTTGGGTTAGTCACAGATGTGTTTCAGAATAGAGTTTCTGAGGAAACACCAGTTCTGGTACTTGGTCCTGAATGGTACTGACAGGAGTTTGTTTTCAGAGGTACGGAGGCTACAGAAAGTATTATAGTATAGTAATGAAGCAGGTCGGTGAAGTAGTGTAGGGGGTGTGGGGGGCGGGGGGGTTATGAAGGGCTTTGCAATTGAAGAGAAGGGTTTTGAAATCGATTTGTTGTAGGATGGAAAGGCAATGGAGTTTTTGAAGGACAGGGACGATGATTGTAGTCATGGAAGCGAGAGTGAGAATGAGTGTGAGTGTGTGCGGGCCTGTACTGGATGTACTGATGTTTACTTTGAACTTTGCATGGTGAATAGTAAAGACTGCTTGAACAATGTTTCGGCTGATACATATGGCTGAATGTCAACTATGTGTGTGTGTGTGTGTGTGTATATATTTATATATATAATCCTGAGATGATTTTCCGTAAAACAGTGCTCAATACGTCGAAGTAGAGCTAAATATATTGTATGTGGGAAAAATAATAGGACTACAATTTCATCCCGACAAGCCTGTTTCATGGTTGCCCACTCATCAGGGGATTTAATGTAGTCCTTTTATTTTTCCCACATACTATACATAAATATATATATATATATATATATATACTGTGTTTTCCCGATAATAAGACCTACCCCGATAATCAGACCTACCCTTGCTTCTGCAGAACGGTCCAAAATAAGCCCTACTCCGAAAATAAGCCCTAGCTAAATCCATATTTTGTCCGCACCCTCCCCTCATTATCTGTGAATGTACGCGCGTCAGCGCTATTTACAGCAGTGCCGCGGAGGAGAGTACAGAAAAAGAGAAAGTTAAGAAAAAAAAAATCTTAGGCAAAGTATTATAAAGCAGGACTGAGGGGCATGATTATTTACTGGTATTATCCTGTCTGTTTTGACCCCAGACATGAGTGCAAAAAGGAAGAGCTACACCGCTGACTTACTTACCTGTTTATTGAAATTACTGTTAATGTTAATTAAAATAAAACCTACCCCGAAAATAAGCCCTATGGTGTTTTTTAAACCGAAAAAAATATATAAAATAAGACAGTGTCTTATTATTTGGGAAACACGGTATATATAAATATATACCGTGTAATGGATGGGAATATATATATACATATATATATATATATATATATATATATATATATATATATTCCCATCCATCACAGTGTGGGTTGGCATTCTTGTTTAGAGTGTTTCCATATAATTATTTGCTAAAAATAAACTAATAAATAAATAAATATTAGTAATAAATAATAAATTAATTCATTTTTTCATTTTCCCAGCAGCTTAATCCCAATTAGGGTCGTGGAGAGGCTGGCGTCCATCTCAGCTGACTCAGGGCGAGGGCGTGTACACCCTGGACCGCTTGCCAGGCCATCGCAGGGCCAACACACACACAACTATTTGCACTCTTACTCAGATCTTGGGATGATCTGGAACAGCCAATTAGCCTACTGTGCATGTTTTTGGACTGTAGGTGGAAACCGAGAGTACCTGGAGGAAACCCACGCAAACACGACGAGAACATGCAAACCTCACACAAAAATGCCTGAGCTGGGAATTGAACCAAGGACACTCTTGCTGTGAGCTAACCGCTGCGCCACACTGCCGCACATGATTGATAAAGAAAGAAAGAAAGAAAGAAAGTTTTCTTTTAATGTGTAAAAGATTCATATAATTTGCATAAAAAGGTATGAAAGGACGAGGACAAAAGCGACGCTGAAGATCATACATTTTATTCTGACCTGTTATGTATGAAATCAAATAAAAGATTCAGTCCCGGCACACTGATTCATTCGATCCATGCAGATTTCTCATGGTTTATTGATATCAGAGAAGAGTAGAAGCATTACAGCTCTGGAATACTTGGATGGATTCTGAGCTTGAGCTCTCTGTGTGCAGCTTTGCACCTTATCCCTCTTTCTTTCAGGTTTTCCTTATGGTTCTCAAGTTTCCTTCAACCTTCAAAACACGTGAAGGTTGCTTCTAAGTGTGATTGTGTGTGTGTGTGTGTGTGTGTGTGTGTGTGTGTGTGTGTGTGTGTGTGTTTTTCGGAGATCCGCCATGACCTTCAGCTTCTCATCTTCGAATTTCCCTTGAATTATTTGGATGATTGCTGATCAACATTATTTAGTTTTTTACCCGTCTGATCTCTCCGTTCACCCCACTTGGCTTACAATTTAATGTCGTTCCATTTTTTCATTCTCCTTTTCTGACCTGATGCGCCCGCACACATTGTGAGCTGGCATTCCATATCGAAGTGGTTTCAAAAGCATAAAACCACCCACAAACAATTTGATGGAAATCCAAGAGCCCACCATTAAAAAAAAAAAAAAAAAAAAAATGAGTGAAAGTGCAGATGAATTGCAGACTTTATAATGGTCACGCATTCGATTCCAGCTGAGGGATGTTGCCATGTGCCCTCAGCCTCAGTGAGGGTCCTAACCTTAACTGACTGGGATAACTATTATTGCATCTCATAGATGAATGTTTATCTGCATAAGCTAGAGGATTTTGTCCCCATGCTTTTTGTCTCACAGCACGAAATCTCCCAGAGGGGTTTCAGACATATTGTGCAAAGGAATAAGCTATTGTAAAAAGAAACGGATAACTACTACATTCACGAATAGCTTCAGTTTAAGTCAACATTGTCTTTTTTGTTTGTTTGTTCGTTTGTTTTATTAAAGTTTAGACACCACAAATAAGCTGCAAACTAAGATCACAAACACAACATGACATGATTTCTGAGTGTGAAAATAACCCAGACATGACGTCCACACAGAAAAACAGAAATCAATGGCGAGCTTTCAGGAAGCACATGAGTGCTATGCAAAAGCATTTTTAGAAATAATGAACTAGTTATGTGCTGTTGGTCGGTTATGAAGCCTGTGTAATTTCATGTTTTATTCATGCTCTTGTATTTCACCTTATTTTCTTCCACTCCCTATCTTTTCATTCATTCATTTTACAAACTGCTTAATCCTACTATGGTTGCGGTGAGGCTGGAGCCTATCGCAACTGACTATTGGCGAAGGCAAGGAACAGCCCAAACAGCTCTCCAGTCCATTGCAGGGCCAACACACACAACCATTCATACTCACACTCACAACTAGGCAAAAGTTGGAGAAGCTAATTAGCCTACGATGCATTGGATCTCATAGGATACCAGAGTATCCGGAAGAAACAAATGCACCCTCTCCAAGTCCTGGACTTGAACCTTGGACCTTCATGCTGTGAGGCGGACATTGATGATTTTCAAATACGTACTAGCACGCCAGGGTCCTGACCTTAATTCTATTCAGTTTTCGGGATGTGCTGTAAAAGACTTTACGGAAT
Organism: Neosilurus hyrtlii; assembly: GCA_028564935.1. Taxonomy (NCBI): domain Eukaryota; kingdom Metazoa; phylum Chordata; class Actinopteri; order Siluriformes; family Plotosidae; genus Neosilurus; species Neosilurus hyrtlii. The sequence goes on from JAOUQZ010000031.1 coordinate 4,223,646, forward strand.
GGGTTAATATTTTCTGGTGTTGCTATTGAATTTTGGCTGTCACATTAACATCATGGGGCATTGGCCCCACTGTCACGGGGATGTCACTGCTGTTTCCCCAGTGCATCTAACTGGGTTATCAAAGTCCAGTCATGTCTCTCACTGTCTGTGGTGAGAGACATGTAAAAGAACCATTGCTGACTTCCGTCAAGAGTAGGCAGCATTGCCGTTGCGTGTTTCTGCCCTGCATTGGCCTGGAGAGGTCTCCAGAGTGTACTCTGCCCTCGGCCAGAGTCAGCAGAGATGGGCGCCAGCCTCCCAGGGACCCTAATTAGGATTACACGGTTCAGATAATGAATGAATGAACATTATCATCATCATCATCATCACCATCTACAGCCACTCTAACAACCTCTAACCAGCCACTTCCTCCAGTTCTTCTGAAGGGTGGGCACATAGACGTTCCCAGATCAGCCGTGAGACATAGTCCCTCCAGCATGTTCTGGGTCAACCCCGGGGTCTCTTCCCAATTGGACATGCCCTAAACACCACACCTGAGCCACCTCACCTGGCCCCTCTCTACATGGAGGAGCAGCGGTTCTACTCCGAGCTCCTCCCGAATGACCAAGCTTTTCGCCCTATCTCTAAGGGAGAGCCCCGTCACCCTGTGAAGGAAGCTCATTTCAGGTGCTTGGATCCACTGTCTTGTTCTTTTGGTCACTACCCAATATATGTTGCCATAGGTGAGGGTAGGAACATGAATCGATGGACTGGTACAAGCTCTGCTTTACTGCAGAGGCTGCACCGATCCGCCTATTGTTCTCCCGTTCCATCCTTCCCTCACTTGTGAACAAAGATCCCAAATAACTGAACTCCTCCACTAGGGGCAGGACCTCATTCTAGACCCGGAGGGTGGTAAATATGTTTGTAAGTGATAAACATGGATCAAGTATTATTGTTAGGAGCGATCTCAGACTACACAGGTAGATGTATGTATAGTATTCAGTGAAGTGAAGTGTATGTATAGTATTCAGTGAAGCGAGCATAAGTATTATAAGTTTTGGCACTTGTAGCAGTCTTTATTTAGCATCTGTTATGTTTTGTACTTCTGGTTTAGTTTAGTTTTTTTTATTTTATTTTTTTTTGTTTTTGGCCTTTTTTTGCCTACTTTTTTTTGGTCTTTTTCTTTTGATTATCCTTTCTTTATCCACACTGAAAGTAAAGCTTTATACCTGCACAACAGATGATATTTTCTAGAATAGGAGGTGACAGAGAGAGTCAGGGAGTTATATGGAGGCTGATCAAATAAATCCCTGAGTGATTAAACACCATGCCAAGTGGAAAAGGTCAGACAGATGCAGGCATCATGGAGAGCACCTCACAAACCAGTAGAGCTCACATTCAGGGAAGGCTTAGGGAACGAAATCAACAACAAATGGAGTGGCTCGTAAAACAGTGTCGTATCAATGCATGAGACTTCTCTGTGCAGCTCGCCATCCTCACTTTCTCTGTAAGATGCTATTTGAGCCCAACACTTGACATCTTGAATGGTTGTAAGACTGAAGCCTTCCATCAGAGCAGAGAGAGAAAGAGAGAGAGAGAGAGAGAGAGAGAGAGAGAGAGAGAGAAAGAGAGAGATGTGGATTGGCAGAACTACAGACTAGAACAAATCTATCCCTCCATCCACATTTCTTCAATAAATAAAAGAAGAAGACAAACATGGGTTTAGATCCAGGTTACAGAAATACAGTTGAGAGCAAAAGTTTTCATCTGCCATGTGGAAATGGCTAAAAAAGAAATAAATAAAGCAAAATCAAAAAGAAGTATTGGGGAAAATAAAAGTAAAGAACTTTTCTTTTTTTTCCCATGACCTTCTCAGTCCTGATACATCCAGACACTGCATTGCATTTGGTAGACTTATAAAAGATGTATGAAAAGGAAATAAATGGAGGGGGTTTTTTTTGTTTGTTTTTTTTTTCTCCTTTTCTTTTTAAAGCTGATCAGATGATATGTAAAATGTTGGAGGCTGTTACATAATAGTGGCTATTTATTTAATTTATATATTAATTTAATTTAAAATGAGGAATTTTTGCACTGATATAATTTATACATTCATGCATTCATTTTCTGAACCGCTTAATCCTCATTAGGGTCACAGGGAGGGAGTCGCCTATCTCAGCCGACTCTGGGCGCAGGTGGGGTACACCCTGGACAGCTCACCGGGCCATCACAGTAATTTTAATGTTTTCTTTTACTATCAATATCTTGAGACACTATTTTACTTTTTTGTGTTTGTTAAAATAAATGTATTTATTCATATTCAGTAATGGGTATAGAAATGTCCCCACTCTAACGAGTAAGATAATAAACATACAGTAATTAATTCACAACCTTATACTAGTGGAGTCTGGCCCCAAAGCATTCAGGCCATCGTCGGGCTAAGTTTTTATCAGAAATACATCAGATCAGGATGCCTAATGCCAGTAATACTGTATGTAAGAACTGTTATGTAGGATTTTGTGATAACATTGTGAAAAGGACTTGAAACTAACGAAAAAGTGAAAACAAGAAGGCAAACCTCTAATTAATGTTAAAGATAATCTAACAGCGAATCATCCTTCTCCATCTCGCTCTGTCCTCTGCATCTCTCTACGTCACACCAATCAACTGCATGTCCTTCCTTACCATATCCACAAATCTCCTTTTTCCCTTTTCTTCATCCTCTTACCAGGAAGTTCAATAGTTGACATTCTTCTACCAATATATCCTTCACCCCTTCTGTGCACATGTCCAAACCATCTCGATCTAGCCTTTCTCATTGTATCCCCAAACACTCTTCCTACCTGTGCTGTCCCTCTAACATATTCATTTATATCATCCATTCTTGTCAGACTACTCAGTACGTACTAATTTTGGTTAAGAGCCTATAACCAAGTGATGTTCTATGTCTACACCAGCGAGTACTAAGGATGCAAATCGGACATACTACGCCACCATCATAACTGCACCCTAATTCAAATCTTGACAGATGTCAAGGGTGTATACCCAGATATGCCACAAAAACTATTTATCCAAAGGCAGAAATGTGGAAACTGTTTGTTTCTTTTTTGTTCATCAGCACACACTACTTGGACACAAAAAACAGCTTCCCTTTGGTCTGCAATCTCCTTTCTCTTCCCCCCTGGGGAAATCCTTCATTTTTGGGCACTGAGAAGCTGAAATAGTGTAGTGCAATGCAGTACTTTTGAATTTTATGGATTTTGTGGATCACCCAGGTTCCATTCACCGACTATTAATGCTTACTGAGTAGTCCAACACTCAGTGTACTGCTTTTTGTTTGCTAATAGTACGAAAGTATGTGCATTCGGATGCAGCACAAGTTTAAAAATCTGTTGAAGAGACAAGGGTTATGATCAAAGACACTAGATGTATTATAAAACATCCTAACAGTTGGTTAGCATGTCCACCTCACTGCAAGAAGGACCTTGGCTCAAAGTCCCGGACTCGGCGAGGGCATTTCTGTGTGGAGTTAGTATGTTCTAACTGTGCTTGGAGGGTTTTCTCCAGTTTCTTTGGTTTTCTCCCACACTCCAAAGATATACACATTAGGCTACATGGCTAAATTGGCCCTAAGTGTGAGTGTAAGTGAAAAATGTTTGTGTCTGTGATGACCAGATGATCTGGTGAGCTGTTTAGAGTGAACTCCACCTTCGCCCAATGTTGGCTGGAACAGGCTTCGGCCTCCCTGCCACCCCCACAAGATTAGTTTGACTAATAAGTAAGTGTGCAGTAGGTATATAACTTCATATCATGGTTTTTGATTCCAGCCGTAGGTTCTGTGCTGCTCGTTTCCTGGTTTTGCTCTGTGTTTCAGTTTTCGATGAATTTATCCATGTTTCATGCTTGGGTGGTGCTTGGATCCATACGATGGACTGTGATTATTAATACTGTATTCACCAAAACACATGCAGAGCACCCACACTTGTGTCCTACTTCTTTCATCCACATATTATATGTAATTAGTGTACACTAATAAATAGCTGCCTGGAAAACACCATAAATCCTAAGTGTGTGTGTGTGTGTGTGTGTGTGTGTGTGTGTGTGTGTGTGTGTGTGTGTGTGTGTGTGTGTGTGTGTGT
>JAOUQZ010000031.1:4227863-4238786 GCA_028564935.1 Neosilurus hyrtlii
TGTGTGTGTGTGTGTGTGTGTGTGTGTGTGTGTGTGTGTGTGTGTGTGTGTGTGTGTGTGTGTGTGTGTGTTCGTGCTGAGATCAGAGCGAGAGCAGAAGGTGGGTAGGTGGCTGTGTATTTTCGTGAAGAGCTTAATTATGCCTGGGGCAAAGTGGTAATGCATCACTACCCCAGAACTGTCATCGCATTACAGTGCCACCCTCTCATTTCACGATGTACATGTAGCAGTATACACACACACACACACACACACACACACAGACACACACATAATTTTTTTATTTTTCTTTTATGACATTTCAGAGCATTTTCAAAGGACCTCTGAATACCTGGATGTGATTTCTCAGAAGTGATTAATGATTGATGATGCATTTTCTATAAAGTGGATTTAAACTGTAGCTATTCAGAAAAGACTAAACTCAGTGATATAGTCAAGATTTTATTTAACCTTTATAAGAGGAGTTTCCAATGATTTATACTGTTCACTATCTTTTATTAAACAAGAAAACACAAAACAACGCTGGAGTGGACATTATGTGTTTTGGACATGTCCTTTGCACAGCACCATCCCTACTGGTTTATGTCTTAGATAATGTTTACTGGTTCCATGCACTTGGAACATCTGTATCCCTGCTTATTCATGCAATTATCCATCACCATCACACGTGCCGTTGCCAGCAATCTGGGTTCGTCATGGCATAGCCCAGCTCTGTTACTGTTACAAGAAAACACAAAACAACAATGGATTGTACTAACTAGTTTGAGATCGACAAAGTTATCTATTTTCATCTGGCACCCGATTTGTTCAAATACCAAATGCATTTGTGTCTATTAGAGCACCCATTGGTGTGATGGTCTTTGGAGGTGTGATCAGGTGCACTGTTAAGGTAAAGTCATGTTTGCTTCTACACCTGCACCTACACCATCAAATTTATCCCTGTTTTTTTTAGTGTGAAGCAACTAGTTCAAGTAATGTTTATGGATGGGGGGAATCATGGTGGTGTCCCTACTGGTTTATCTCTTAGATAATGTTTACCGGTACCATGCACTTGGAACATCTGTATCCCTGCTTATTCATGCAATTATCCATCACCATCACACGTGCCCTTGCCAGCAATCTGGGTTCGCCATGGCATAGCCCAGCTCTGTTACATTTGGAGATACGTTTGTCAACATTTGTTAGACTGCTTCCACAGGAGGAGTCTTGAAATTAGCTCGCCCTTGGCACAGTGACAGTGTCCTGCAAACCGTGCACGACACTGACTCAGGCGAACGCCTAATCTTGGTAGAGTGCAATAGATTAGGTCAAGGGTTAGGTGGGATCTTCAGGACAGACCCTGAACTCTGCATAGTAAGTTGCCAATTATCCAATCAGCCAATTGTGCGATGATCCAATCAGCCAATTGTGCGAACTGACAGAAGGCGATATTAATCGAAAGAACTACTTTTTATAACTATAGTCGGCAAAAAAGCATCTCAGTATATAACCTATAGCCCACCAAACTTTAAGGCAGATGGGCTGCAGCAATAGAAGACCACATCCTGCCAGGCAAGAACAGGAATCTGAGGCTACAGTTGGCACATACAGTGAAAGATTGGAAAAAGCCCAGGCAACATGTTCACAAAAAAAAACACATAGTTTTTATAAACAGCCTTTTGCACTGTCAGGAATATCTTCCTGGTCTTGACATGGTAGGCTTTGTTCTTGACAAAACACACACACACACACACACACACACACACACACACACACACACATTTTTATGGAATTTTCTTTATATATATAAAAACAAAAAGCAAAAACAAAACACATTGCTGACAGAGAGAGCCATAACTCAAAGACTGTGTGTGAATGCTTGCACCACATGCCTGCATAAATCACTTTACACATAATGTACATTCAGAAGCTTATACAATTCTTTCCACACAAGGAACCTCAAGGCCAGCATCCAGCATCTGTCTCAGCCTGCTGATTTACGCCCACCAACTTTAGAAAGACAATAAAAGTATGAGCCTGGAACAAAAGAAATACATAAGTACACAGGAGAATCAATTCATTTGAGTTCTGGAGCGTTTTCGAAAGTCCGTCTTCCATTAAGCTAATTGGAACATGAAATATGTATATTCATATCAAAACAGTCCGCTGAGTGAATACATGAAATATTTACTTTATCAACATTCATTCCTATTGGCAGGCAGGAAGATGAAAACGAGTGACCTCATTTTGACAGTCGCACAGATGAATAATTATGCGCTGTGTTCTCTCGCTCAAGGATGGTGGATATTGCATTAGACGCAGCCCTTTGTGTTTCATCAAAGAACATCGCATTGCCTCCGGTATGCTGTTTAATTCACTGCAGACATAAATAAATTGGTGGATGCACTTACTACAGGCTCTCCCTATGTTTCTTCCTGCCTCTCTACATAAGTTTATTAAATTTGATTTAACATGTTTGGAATTATAATGGCTCGGCTCGGTAACATTCAAAACAAATGTGATTTCTGGGAGTGGGTTTGTGAATGTAGCAGCAAGCTCCACACGCCAAGCTGTTCCAGATTGCCGCGTCCCCTATTAGCAACATATTAAAAGGTTTGTTCAAGCAGCACACACTGTTAGCTAGAATTCATCAGATGCTGGACCACAGTCCAGATGTGGCCCGAGCACATCACCGTATTTACCAAGCACTGGAAATATACTGTATTGGAGCAGAATAACACATCCAAAAATCTAGACATTTTAAAATGAAGTAATAAGTTACTTTTTTAACTGCAGAGTATCTGTTACAGCCAATCACATGCATTTAAATTATTTACAGGCAGCCCATCAAGGATTGAATAAAAACTTTCATAGATTTTAAAAAATTAATTTACCCACTCAGGTTTGATTTGGATGTAAGCCATGATCTGCAAGCTGTGGAACACACTACCTTCTTTTCCCAGAGGTGTTCAAAGTACACGCATTATGCAGTACTTTACGCATTCTAAAAGACTCTGGTGAGAGTAAAAGTACTCTTTCATCTTCTTAACTCAAGTAAAAGTACAGGCTCTGAAATGTAATCAGAGTATAAAATTAATAAGTACCTCTTTGAATGACATTTCTATCAGCTGTTTACTCTCTCTCTCTCTCTCTCTCTCTCTCTCTCTCTCTTTCTCTCTCTCTCTCCCGCTCCCACTCCCCCGCCCTACTCTCTCTCTGCACCCAGTGTGCTCCACGTCTTTGTGCTACACTCTTGTATCTCTTTATTTGCTCGGATACCCAATATAAACGATTTCCGGAATATCCTATATAATTTCCACCGCTATTAAAGCACAGTACATTTCTCGCAGTGATTGTTGGTGTAGTTTGTGTTGTTGTTGTTGTTGTTGTTTAATGTAATACTACAATATTTGAATTATCACTTATTCACTCACTCACCGAACCACTCCATCCTACTATTGGGTTAATGGGAATGCTAGAGCCATTCACACTCACACCTAGGGGCAAATTTGAAACAACCAATTAGCCTAATGAGCATGCATTTTTGAGTGAGGGAGGAAACCGGACTACCCAGAGGAAACCATGCAAGCACGGTGAGAACATGCAACCCTCACACAGAAAGTCCAGGACCTTCAACCAACTCGAAACTCGAACCCAGGACCTTCTTTCTGTGATGTGGACATGCTAACCACTATGTGACTGTGATTCCATTGAAATTATTCCTAGAGCATTTGAACACGTAAGAAGTAGAAAGAACAGATACTTGTGTAAAAATGTATGAACTAGAAATAAAACTTTATTATAATAATCAATGCCCAAAGTACTTATACTTAAAATATACTTACATATCACACAGTACTTGAGTAAATGTACTTCATTACTGTCCCCGAAGCACGCACACACACACACACACACACACACACACACACACACACACACACACACACACACACACACACACTTTTTTATTACTCAGTAGCTAAGTGTGGTCACATGGCTACAGCTCCCTAAAGACAATACCAATGCTAGGAGCACCAAACATACCCTGCACCATTGTATAGCAGTCGACAGCTGAAGGTAGTCATGGCCATATGGACAATAAGCCGGTGAAGAGGTGAACTGAGGTAGTCATAGTCCAGAGACCTTGGGTAAGGACAGTGTTGGGTGCTTGGTCCACAGCTTTGCCTTGTGGTGGGCTGCTGGGTGATGTGGTCTTCATCCATTAGCAGTTGCTGTGTCTGTGTCATCTCATGAACTACATAGCTGGCACTGGGGGTTTGTGGATTGGCAGCAATAAGTTACCATGTTTAAAGTTTTCTATGACCTATGTGCAATAGTGAAGGACAGAGAGGCAGGTGAAAATTTGAGGGGTATGTGCATATACGAGTGTAGAAACTGGACTGGTGATTGATGTATACTCTTACAAACCGACAAAACACAAAAGAAAAGCAAACATTTTTTGCATATTTCGATTGTTTTATTGTTCAAATTTGTTGTACTTAGTGAAGATTAGTAGGTTGATGACTTCTATCCATCCATTATCTCTACCACTTGTTAGGGTTACAGGAGAAGCTGGAGCCAATTCCAGCTTACTTCAGGCGCTCATCTGTTGAGAATATTTGAAACCCCATATACTGCTAATACTGCTGGTAGACATAATCTACTTTAAATTAATCAGTAATCACTACGCATTAAAAGATAACTGCTGTTGCCATTCAGATGTGGGTTGTGTATATGGTATGCCAAGAGAGTGATGCTGCCAGAACTTAGTCAAATACGGCTGGTTTAAACAAATCATAACACAAATTAGCATCAGATGCAGTCCAGACCTTGATTAAGAAACTGAGCTGAGAGAATTTTGGGCAGATTTGAGCCCGTTAGAGATGATGTTGAGCAACATAGATAAATGTTATGTACAATAATTCCAAGTGTTTTGGAATAAAAAAAACGAGTGCATGTGCCAAATCTGAATGCTCCATTTGTTTATCTCCAGACAAACAGGGATGCAGGGTGGAGAGCGTTGGCAGACTTAAAGTAATGCTGACTCGCCCATGTTCTTGTCAAGGTCATTGATTGTCTTTACCAAATGCTTCTAAAAGAACAAATCTGACCCAAATAGGAGTAGATTTTGGGAGTCAGCACGTGCTGTCTAGTCCATCTTAACGCATTCACACACATGACACCTCCATTGAAGTTTATTCACACAGCTGATGGCAACCACATTAATTAGTGAGATTGTCATTAAAACTTTAGGGGGTTTGGGGGTGGAGTCTGCACCAAATGGGTGGAAATCTGGACTCTCTCTCTCTCTCTCTCTCTCTCTCTCTTTCTCTCTCTCTCTCTGATATTGTGTGTCATACCCAAGGCAGAGAGATACTTCACATGAATTAGCTCGGTCCTGACCTCCCCTCTACTATGCTCGAGCACTGGAACTAACGGCCCTCCCATTCCCCTCAGAGAGCTGATAAACACACAATACCTGCACTGCAACATGCTGAGGCAAAACTTTGGATTGGTGAGCCTTAAAAAGATATTTCATCAAGATACCTTCCCAGATAGAGTTGCCGCCAACAGCAACAACAATATATAATTGTTGCTGTGTCTGCAGGTCGAGCTGTTGACGTATGCAAAATACACATCAATACAGCCTAGACAGGTGGAATAGTTTAATTAAAACAGCATGTTCTGTAAAGGAAATCGGTATTTTGGAGAAAATGCCACTACAGTGTCTTCATTTCAGGTCACAATGATCCACTACTTAATTACTATCCGCCTACAGTCTATTGATGGATAGAGGACACGCAACACAACATGCACAACACTATATGTCATTGATGCCGTATCTGTGAAGTGGTAGACATATTATTATTACTATTATTATCATAATTAATAATAATATTATTATTATTAATAATATTAATCTTAATATTAATATTATTATTAGTGCTAATAGTAGTAGTATCAGACTATTAAATTTCAGTAAAAGGAAACTCCTCACATAATCAATCACTTAATTAACTTCCATCTGGTCAGCAAGAGGGCCCTACGATGGCCTGGCGAGCGGTCCAGGGTGTACTCCGCCCTCACCCAGAGTCGGCTGAGATGGGCTCCAACCTCCCCGCGACCCTAATTAGGAATAAGTGGTTCAGAAAATGAATTAATGAATGAATGAAGCAAGAGGCTTTGACTTTTTACCGAGAACATTAAAAGAAAGACAGCAGAAACAAGACACATTGACTCTGGTTTTAATGAATTAAAGAACCACTCTCTCCACTCCCCTCCTCTGTTTCTTTTTAACTTTAAATCCAGAGCATATAAAATGCGATTGGTCTAGTGGCTCAGTAGTGTGTACTGGTGCCTCGTGTTGAGAAGGTTCAAGGCTCAAATTTCAGCCAAAGGCTTTTCTGTGTAGTTTCCATGTTCTGCCTGTGACTGTGTTGGTTTTCTTCTGAGTATCCTGGTTTCCTCCCATAGGTCAAAGACATGTACATTAGGTCATTATGGCTGCTCTAAATTGCCTGTAAGTGGGAATTATTGTGGGTCTGTGTGTTAGCCCTGCAATAGAGTGGCAATCTGGAAAGGAGAGGGTGTATCCTGCCTCTTGTGCAAAGTCTGCTAAAGTCTGTATAAGAAGTTTATACTGTTAATTCAATTCAATTTAATTCAGTTTTATTTGTATAGCACTTTTTACAATTGACATTGTCACAAAGCAGCTTTACATAGTAAAATTAATTTAAGAAGGAATCTAAAAATTTTTCTACAACCCCCTACACAACCCCCTACACATCTCTAATGAGCAAGCCTGCGGCGACAGTTGCAAGGAAAAACTCCCTCAGTTGACATGAGGAAGAAACCTTGAGAGGAACCAGGCTTAAAAGGGAAACCCATCCTAATTTGGGTGAAACCATAAAAATACAAACCATATAAGAGAAACTGCATTACAGTCCAATATGTAGTCCGGTTGGTTATACCCACAAATTCAGGGTTTTATGATGTACAAAACAATTAAAACCAAGTAAAATAATGTCAGATTTCCCTCCACCTTTAATGTAATCTAGAATATGTTCTAGATAAAAAAAAAACAAAAACAAAGAACATACATGTACGAGCTGGATAATAGTCTATCAGTGTACATTATTTAAGTACATTTATTTAGCATGAATGTACTTTATCTATGTTATGGGAGCCACCCATCTCACCGCCACCCATCTTACCCCCCCCCCCCCCACACACACACACACACACCCCCCTTCCCACCACCACCACCACCACCACCATTTTTCCTTTTGTTTTTCACTTGAACTTTGCTGGTAACTGCAGTATAGTATCACAGTGGAAAAAAAATTACATGATGTAACCTGGGTTATTTTATTATTATTATTATTATTATTATTATTATTATTATTATTATTATTATTATTATTATTATGCACTGCTTTAGTTAGATATATTTAAATGTGCATAAATTAAATGTTATTCTTCCAGTTTGGGTAAGTGTGCAGATTTAAATGAATATTCAATTTCTAAGTCGCTTAAACCTAATTAGGATCACGGGGAGGCTGGAGCCCATCTTGAGATGGATGCACCCTGGACAGCAGCACACAATCATTCACACTCACACTCACACCTATGGATGGTTTGGAACAGCCAATGAGCCTACTGTGCATGTTTTTGACCTGTGGGAGGAAACTGGAGTACCCAGAGAAAACCCACACAAGCAAGGAGAGAACATGCAAACTCCACACAGAAACACCCCAGCCTGGGAATCGAACCCAGGACCTTCTTGCTGTGAGGCGGACGTGCTAACCACTATGCCACTTTGAATGAATATGTAATTTTCATATTTGCACATTTTGGTCTTTCTTCTGAGTTTTTTTTCCTTCTTAGGCACATTGCATATCGAAGCTAATGTCTTGAGCTTCTGTCCTTTGTTAGGCATTTATGCTTTACAATAAATAAATAAACAAATAAATAAATACTTTTCCAAACTTTTTCTCCTTCATTTGGAAAGAAAATGTACAACTTTTTAGATTTTTTTTAATAGAAGTTTATTTTAATAAATCAATAATTAAAGAACTAATATAATTTTTTTTTTTTTTTTTTGTATAGCATGGTATTTTAATTTTTCTTTCATAGTCTATATACTGTATATTGATCTATGCTACCTTTAGTGGTAATGTGGAATTCTTTTCCCCCCACATGCTATTCTGTCTTAATGATGCGGCTCTGAATATCCTTCGCAGCTTCTACTAAGATGCACACCATCCTAACTAAGTTGGCTTAATTATGAAAAGCAAAAAGGCGCATCCCATCACTTTTAATGCACAAATCCGATTAAGACACAATTATCTGGTTGGTAAGGACTGGAAAATGTAGGACACTCTACAATTGGGTGGGAAACTGCAATATGCAGCCACCTAGAGTGGCAATATTTCAATAATTTTGTGCCAATTACATTGGTTTATTGAGTATTTTCAGTTGTTTGTTTATTTAATAATGGTAATGTTAAAAAATGACTGCTGGAATATTTAAGATTCAAGAGTTCTTGAGGAAGAACAAACCAACTATTTTGCTGAACAGTTGGAAACTAGTATTTTTAATTATTTTTTTTTTTAAAGAAAGGATTAAGAGTGGAAAAAGTGGAATCAAACTTTTTGTTCTTTCTTTATACTGTCAGCCGGGCAAACAGTATTTCCAATCCTTGGGAAATAATGTTGTTTAGACTTTATACTAAAACGCTTTTAGACCTGTTTCAACTCATCTAAACAGTTCTCTCTGCAATGTGAATTTGCAGGGTACTGTACTTTTGAAAGGAATTGAATGTAATGAAAGTGTAGAAGAACATTAGTGTGCACATCAGGGACTGTCACATTCCTGTTAGTCTGAGTATACTCATTTAAAATGGGCTGCTAGCATGCAAATGATAGCAATTTAGCTTGGTAGTATTAGAGGTATGTGAATCATTGACCAGAACTGGTGATACGTTTCATTTACGGAGATCAGAACACCCCAAAAAACTGAAAGAAAACATAAAGGATGCTGAAACCCAAGGTAGCATCTTCTGATCGATCAAAATGTTACATTTACAGGAACTATGGGGTAAGTTTACTAGCACTACACAGGGCTCTGGGCATTTTTAACGCCTACCTATAATATTTATCTGTGTGTTTATAATGTCGGCAACATGGTAACGTACTGGTTAGCATGTCAATCTCACAGCAAGAATGTCCCATGCTCGGGAATTTGTATGGGTATCCTCAGGGTACTCCGGTTTCCTTGCACAGTCCATGCACTTTAGGATAACTGGCTTTTTCAAATTGCTTCTAGGTGTAATTGTGAGTGTAATTTTCGGTCAGTGGTGGCCGAGATCGGCTCCAGCCTCTCCGTGACACAAATAGGAAAAAGAGGTTCTGCAAAGGAGTGAATGAGATGAGATGAGTGTGTGTTTATAATGTGTGTGTCTGTGTGTGTGTGTGTGTGTGTGTGTGTGTGTGTGTGTGTGTGTGTGTGTGTGTGTGTGTGTGCGTCACTCTATCTGTGTGTGTGTGTACCTTGTGTATACATGCTTTTGTATAATAGTATAATGGCTATAAAATTATTAACATCAATGATTTTGGTTTGAGAAAGAAATATAACCGGGTGGCACAGTGGTGTAGTGGCTGTGGTACTTTCCGCCAGGTATTCTGGTTTCCTCTCACAGTCCAAAGACATGCACAATAGGCAAAATGGCTGTTCCACATTGTCCCTAGGTGTGAGTGTGAATGGCTATGTGTCGGTTTTGGCTAGCTGTTAAGGGTGTACCTCGCCTTTGCTTAGTGTTGGCTGAGATAGGCCCCAGCCTCCCTGTGACCTTAAAATGAGTAAGTGGTCTGGCAAAACAGTGACTAAGTGAGTAAAAAGAAAGAAAAAAGATGCTTGCTCATATATGAAAATAGTCATCAATCGTAATGCGGCCAGACATGCAACATACTGTTCCTACCAGAAATATTGCAAAGTGTTTTATTCATCTTACCCAACACCACAATATCCCAAAATTTACAATAATAAATAAAAAAAAAATTTAAAAGTTACAAATAGCATGTCATACCATCAATATAATTATTTAAATTTACATTTAATGCTGCCAAACATCTGTGAAACAAGTTATGTCTGGTTATCCCATAAACAGCAGTTAAAAAAAGTTTTAGTTAGTAATGTTTTTATTATAGATGGATAGATAGTTCGGTAGGTAGGTAAGGTTGATTTCAGTGGCGGAATCTTCATACAAAGTTTGGTATTTCTAAATTTAAGGAGTCGTAAAGTCATAAAATTGCTATGCAAGGATGGAGGATGAATGAAATAATAGAAGAGTGAGATAGATGAGTATCATTTGTATAAAAAGCCGTTAAATGTTTTACTTTTGCAGTCAAATACCTATGGCAGGATTTATGACCCTTTATGACTATGATAAACTGCAAAATCTCATTTAGGTTTCATTTTCTTTGTTTCCTTTTAGTATTAACCTGCAGTCAAAATGAGTTTAATGGCACTTATGTGCCTCATGGATGATATGGAGCTCACCTGACCTGCCTCTGTAATGCTTAGAATATCCAGTGTACCCGGGAAGGTAAGGATCAAACAGGCCTTGATTCAGGAGGTAATTTGTGTGTGTGTGTGTGTGTGTGTGTGTGTGTTGTTTTTCTTTGTTATTCAGGTTGATTCATTTGTAAAATAGAGAATCATCTGTGCTCTGTTTCCAGACCATATTTATTTATTCCTTTCACTCAGAAACTCCATGAAGCTTAGCTTCTTTCATGTTTAAATCCTGAGTATTCAATAAACTTTATGGTTGATTGATTTCAGATGTGTAAATGAATATGGAATAACCCAGTACAGTGTGTGTGTGTGTGTGTGTGTGTGTGTGTGTGTGTGTGTGTGTGTGTGTGTGTGTGTGTGTGTGTGTGT
>JAOUQZ010000031.1:4290249-4301251 GCA_028564935.1 Neosilurus hyrtlii
TGTGATAAGTGCTTTGAGGTAGGAGGGTGCAGGTCCATTTTTGGCTTTGTAGGCCAGCATTAGTGTTTTGAATTTAACGCGAGCAGCTACAGGAAGCCAATGGAGAGATCGTAGCAGGGGAGTGGTGTGGGAAAATTTTGAAAACAAGCCATGCAGCTGCATTTTGGATCAGTTGCAGAGGTCGAATTGCGCTCAAAGGTAGACCTGCCAGAAGTCAGTTGCATTAGTTTAGTCTTGAGATAACAAGGGACTGAACAAGTATCTGAGTTGCCTCAGTGGAAAGAAATGGGCAAATCCTTCGGATGTTAAAGAGAAGGAATCGACATGATCAAAAAAGATTAGTGATATGAGAAGAGAAGGACAGGCAGTTGTCCATGGTTACTCCAAGGCTTCGTGCAGTGACTGTCTAAGGAGATTGCAAGATCTTCATGTGGGGATGAGTCAGCTGGGATAAACAGCAATTCAGTCTTGCTGGGATTAAGCGCAAGACACAAGCATGTTACAAGTTAGTTGTCTGACATAAACCTAACACTGGTCATGGGAGCACTTTGTAATCTCGCTTACTAGTTTGGGAATATTTTGGAAAGCAGATCCAACTAAATTTGTTAAAAAATATTGCAGGCAAGGGTGACATGGTAGTGTAGTGGGTGGCATTCTGACACACAGCAGGAAGGTCCTGGGTTTGAGCCCTGTTCCCCGTGAAGGAATTTCTGTGTGGAGTTTAAATGTTCTCTCTGTGGCTGTGTTGGTTTCTCCTGGGTACTCCGGTTTCCTCACACAGCCCAAAGACATGCACATAAGCTAATTGGATATTCTCGGTTGCCCTTAGGCATGAATGTGAGAGCAAATGGGTGTGTTTCTGTGTTGGCGATGGTCTGGAGAGCTCTTCAGGGTGTTCCGTATCTTCACCCGGAGTCAGCTGGGATGGGCTTTTGCCTCCCTGTGACCTCCTGTGACCTCTCTGTGACTCTAATAAACCTGAAATGTTTAGAAAATGAAATAAAATATTAAAGGCATGAATAAACCAAAGAAAGATATCCAATGCACATCTCTGACTGACAAAGCTGAATACCTTTGGGTGTTTTTCAGTGTAGGCCACCCCCATTTCATGCCTAAATTTAAATATACATACATATGGGCAATTAAAACACAAAACTGATACAGATGCAGTCATGCAAACATGCTAACTTTAAAAACTAGCACTCGTTGCCATGAGCTGATCATTGCCAGTCCTTGCACTCGATTCTTGCCACACTTTAGCAGTCTGGGCTGAACTGCAGTGGTGTTCATCTTCTTTAGAAATACATCTGGCCTGCGTACAGTTAGCCCCAACTGAATGTGAGAACATCAGAGCCCTGACTTTCCCACCCCCATCCCCCATCCCTATCTCCCAGCCCTACAGAACTCGGAGCTCCTCCATCTCTTGCAGTGTGGGAACAGCCCAGGATGTGCTCCTAGGTGGATCCTAGCCAGATGAGACCCTCTCCACTCATCGTTCTGCCACTTTATCCCTTCTCATATCAAGATATATGAGCAACACAATAGAAGAAGAGGACGCGATGCGACATATGACCTGTATTTTAATTTACTGGGTTTATTGGATTTGTCTTGGTCAAATATCTCTATAGAAAAACAGTAGAATTTCTAAAAGGACCACCAAGAACCCAAAGGCAGGACCATTTTAGTGATAGAGTTAATCTTTATTTCTTTATTGATAAAGTGGAACATTTGCCTGGACAGTTTGTTCCCTTTACTTTCACCCTCTTTCTCTGTTACACACTTTCCAGGCAAAAAATTCCCTTGAGATCCTTTCTTTGGAAACAGGAACTCATGTGACTATTGGGTGATGTATTTTGGAGCATTTAAAATTCAGCGGGGCGGCACGGTGGCGCAGTGGTTAGCATGTCCATCTCACTGCAAGAAGGCTGGGATTCGATTCCCAGCTCAGGCGTTTCTGAGTGAATCTTGCATGTTCTCCCCATGCTTGTGTGGGTTTCCTCCGGGTACTCCGATTTCTTCCCACAGTCCAAAAACATTCACAGTAGGCTAATTAGCTGTTCCAAATCGCCACTAGATGTGAGTGTGAATGGTTGTGTGAGTGTCGGCCCTGTGATGGCTTGGCAAGCTGTCCAGGGTGTACCCCGCCCTCACACAGAGTCGGCTGAGATGGGTGCCAGCCTCCCTGCAACCCTAATTAGGATTAAGCGGCTTAGAAAATGAATGAATGATAAAATTGAGCCATAACAAAGGTAAATATGCACAAGTTAACAGGCGAACATGTTGCTAACATTTTGAAGGGTTCCATTAATGACATTATTACTGTAGATAACTGATGCTACGCTTAAACCCAATCCTAAGCTAAATTCAGTAACAACAAAGAAATGTTTTGTTTCTTGTAGCACTTACAACCTAAAAAAAGACCATGTTTTTGTGAGGTATGGTTATTTTCGAGGACATGTAACACTATCTAATTATCGTGGCTTCCTTTGACCTGTTTTGGTCACTGAATGCTAAATAAATGTACACACACTTTAGACGAGCAGGCTAGCAGCCGAGATCCTGTCTGCTAAATTGTTTTCCCCGATCACTGGGTCAAACTACCCACTGACTTACACACAAACACACACACACACACGCACACAGACACAGACACACACACACACTGGTTTTGTGTGTTGTGAGGACCTGTAGTTAATTACCATCATGCCCACGCCAACCCTCACTGCTAACTTACCTCGTTGGTCTCTTCATGCAACATTGCTATCCATGTTCCTGGTTAGATGCTAACTGCATTCCATTGCCTTCGTATTTGTACTCTGCACATTCAATCTAATCTAATCACACGCCATGCTGAGGCTGTGCTCATTGGGTAACAAACATGGCAGCTGGGGGAACCTGCCATGTGACAGATTGTTATTGGAGCATTAATATGCAACAACCAAAACGAAACCACAGAAAGTGCACAGGGTGGTTTAATCTTTGCTTAACCATCACACTCTCGCCCGCCTATTAAGTTTGCATTAACCTCAGTAACCAAAAGGAAATATTTTGCTTCTATTAGGTTAAAAATATATATATATATATATTGTTTATTTTATTTAATGCGAACCGGCTTATTGTGAGAACATGTGACTCGGTCCTATAATACTGTGAGGATGTTCACTGCTTCTTTGGTTGTCACAAAGTTTAAAACACACACACACACCCACACACATATGTATATGTATATGTATATACATTTACCAGAGCCATGTACCTACACAGACCTCCCTAGGTACTGCAGAATTCACACATTGCACACGCCTCATGACCCATGTAACACCACCCACCCATCTCAGCTCATCTCCCTTCTCTTGTGCAAGTCTTTTTATTACCACTTTTTGGAAAACAATAATTTAGTTATTAAAATATTGTAGATGTAGATGCTTTAAGGCATCCAAGTCTTTACGGTGTATCTCACTGGGCTTGTGAACATTTGGTGACTGTGGCCACATTCACTATTCAATCTGCAAAAGTCTTGAACATGTTAAAAATTTTGAGGAACATGTCTTTATGCCAAACTGTCCGCAAATATAATAAGAGGCATTAAAAACGCAACATTGAAATAATTCCATACTTTTATGATGTTTAACCAAATCAGTTAAATAATACACAAATCAAGACACAGACTGTTGCGAGTAAAAACACATTTCAGTGCTCTGAAAGACCGGATACCTTCTTCCCTGAGCCTTCTGCGCACCGTAAGAGCACTGATATGGTTATGGTGAGTACCAGGAACCTCAGCCGCTGTCAGTGTTGCTGGACGGAAACGGTCTCTCAGACGCATCACCCGGATACAACAGTCTTGTGCACATGTTGAGACACGTGGCTGGCCAGGTCTCAGTCTGTCTCGGGTGGTTCCCGTCTGCCTGTGGCGTGTCTGAAGGCGTACAACAGTTGAACGACGCATGCCAAAGTGTGCCTGGTCTTTGCTTGCTTGTGGCAGTCGTGGTATCTTTACTTTTCACAACCTTAAACTTTTTTTACCAGACTTTTTATAGCCAGAGGTGCTACCTGACAACAAACAAACATGTTTTAATCTCACGGTCCACTTTGTGGATTAATCAAGGAGTGGGTAAGGTATCAGACATGTGATCATGCCATGTGCACCTGCTAACATGGGCATTTACTTTTACTCATGAGAAATTGGTGACTACGCCACACTTGGGTAATTAAATTTGTTTTCAGATTTTCATGTTTATATACATGTTGTGCCTTTGTGCTAGTTGCACTTTTAATGCCTCTCAGTATCATTTCTACAGTCACCAAATGTTCTCTAAACGGTCTGCAAACGTTCTTTGTGGTTGTCAACTATTCCTTAATGATTTCCCTATCTCAGGAATGTTAATACTTTTAGAATCCTTGGCGAATTGTTTTGCGAACTATCTGCACACTATCTGGTCACATGACCAATTGTCCATTAACTAATCACCAGAATATCACCAAAAATTTACTAGAAAGTACTCAACAAAGGTCACTGACTGAAAAATATTTGGTGAATAGTTCTAAGTGATCAGAAAAGTGGCAAAGCACTAGTCTTCTAGCACGTTCTTTGCTCAGTGAGATACTCGCCTAAGGGGGTGATCACACTAGAGGTGCAGAAGAAAAATAACTGAAGTAAATTGATTTTTTTGGCATTTTGAAATGTGCGTCTAAATGTTTTGCGACTTCACACATAAGCACATATTTTGTGGCTTAAATATATATATTTGCAACTGATTTGCAATTAATTTGTGTTTGGTTTGCGGATGATTGCCGGGGAAAAAGCAAATCTCCTGTCGCAAATCAGCCGCGTTGTGTTCGCTTTTTGCTCTCAAACCATTTGCTTTTTACTCATGCGTTATTAGCGCAAACAAAATGTGAATAAAACACAAATGATGACAAAATACACGAAATATGGCAGGCGCCAGCAAGTCTCAAATTTTCCGCGTAAAAGAACTGGGTGACCAAAATGCGGTGTTGCCAACGTCACAACATAAATTTGAAAACATGTTGAGAATGGGGCAGTGGTGGCCTGGTGGTAAGGTGCTGGTTTACTGATCCCAAGGTCGGGGGTTCAAGCCCCACTATCGATGGGTTGTCACTGCTGCCATCCCAGTGCAGCTAACTGGGTTATCTGTCTGTGGAGGGAGGCATGTAAAAGAACCATTGCTGATTTTCGACAAGAGTAGCTGCATAGCCGTCAGCGTGTTTCTGCCCTGCGATGGCCTGGCGAGCTGTCCGGGGTGTACTCTGCCCTCGCCCAGAGTTGGCTGGGATGGGCGCCAGCTTTCCCATGACCCTAGTTAGGATTAAGCGAGTCAGAAAATTACATAACATGACATGTTGAGAATGAAAAGCGACAGCTGTGAATTCTCCATTTGCTTCACCCCCTTGTGTATCCTTTTCATTTATAATATATCAGTTGAATTAAGAGAATTATTAGAATTTTCTGACTGCCTTTAACTCGCCTGTACTCAGAAATATGAGCATCTCAAAGCACTTTAGTGTAACTAGTTTAAAGGTGTAACAGTTGTTGTGGTCTAAATCACTGTAACTTGGATGTACATTTGTATTGAACTGTACACTGGTTACTGTGTATTGTATGACGTAGCCTACGTTGTATGTCTAATTAACCTAACCACAGTGAGCAAAAGGAAATTGGCTCTTCTAGTAAAGATAAACATCAGCTATGTATATACTTAAGTGACTGAATCGATTGATGGGATATTCTAAGACACACACACACACACACACACACAGTCACACAGACACACAGACACACAGCTTTTTCAGCATTTAAGTATGTGGGTATACCGCAACGTGTATCCTTTTTTCCCACCTGATCATCTGAAAAAATTTCATTGACTCAGTGGGGCGGCACCCAGCTGGCATTCTTTCCCTGTCCTCTGGCTAGTTTCATCCATGAGTCACTATCAAGCCACTCTTTACACTTCCTGGGATGGGAACGTTTGGGAATCAATCCCAGATTCACTGCTACTTCGTCTTTCCACAGGAAAGCCATGTGAGAGCGCTATAATACACACACACAGTGTATTTCTGTGTCTGGGTGTATGTGTGTGTGTATGAGAGAGAGCGAGAAAGTACGTCTATGTGTGTGGTGGGTTAGAGGAAATGTGTATACATATCATATGTGCTTGTGTATGCAATTGCATGCTCCTCAGACCCTTCAGCTCGTGACCTCACTCTTTCTCACGCCATACCGGCTGAATGATGCACTCATGCTCTTTAGTCATGAAAACAATGTGAGGAAGGCTATAAAAGGGTTTTTTTTTTCCACTGTGTAGATGTTTACTTGTGTGACAAGACCCTGTTTTCAGAAGTTGTGACTCACCATATGTGGGGTCTATTCAGGTTACATGCCTTTACAAAAAGAAAATAACTGATAAAGAAGTCGAATTTGGTAAAAACCAAACACCTTGTTATCATTCACGAATTAAGAAAACACAAAAGGTTTCATCATTTATATTCAGGAGTCGTCTATTCTGAAACACTGCTCATTAAAGATCGCTCCCTCGGGGCCGACTCACATATGACTTGTCTATTCTAACGGTTTCCTGGAATGACCCTTTCCTCAACTCAACCTAGTGCTCTCATACAGTATTTTATTTAATTATTCATACACACACACACACACACACAAACACACACACACACACACGCACATGCACACACACACACACACAAATCTTATCATGTACAAATATCTTGATTGTAGTCAAATTCAGCTAATATTACTTATTAGTATATGATAAAGGGAAATGGCATGATCTGATTGGTCTGCTATTTCATTCATTCATTAATTTTCTTCAATCATTCATTCATTTATCTTTTTGTGCTTGTTCCGCGGTCGGGTTGCGAGGGCAGCAGCCTAAGCAGTGAGGTCCAGCCATTCCTCTCCCCAGCCACTTCCTCCAGCTCTTCCGGGGGGACGCCAAGGCGTTCTCAGACCAGCTGAGAGACGTAGTCCCTCCAGCATGTTCTGGGTTGGCCCCAAGGTCTCTTCCTGGTTGGACATGCCTGAAACACCAAACCAGGGAGGCGTTCAGGAGGCATTCTAATCAAATTCCTGAGCCGCCCCAACTGGCTCCTCTCAAAGAGGAGGAGCAGTGGTTCTAGTCTAAGTTCCTCCCAGACGACAGAACTTCTCACCCTATCTCTAAGGGATAGACCTGCCACCCTGCGAAGGAAGCTCATTTTGAAAAATATTTTGTAAGCCGGTTAATCCTAATTAGGGTCGTGGGGAGGCTGGCGCCCATCTCAGCCATATCTGGACGAAGGCGGGCTACATCCTGAACAGTTCACCAGACAATTGCAGGGCCAACACACATACAACCCTTCACACACACACTCACACTTAGAAGCAATTTGAAACCGCCAATCAGCCTACGGTGCATGTTTTTGGACCGTGGGAGGAAACCGAAATACCCTGAGGAAACCCATGCGAGCACAGGGAGAATATAAAAACTCCACACAGAAACTGCCCGTGCCTGGGAAACGACCCCAGGACCTCCTTTCTGTTACTTACTGCTAGAAGATGCTCGAATCAAAATGATGGACAGTCACAGTCTGTAATATTCATTTGGAAAAGGTTGCATCATCATTCCCACAAAAACAGCATTAAAATCATGTTGTGGTTCATTTTTCTTCTGTTCACATGTAGTATGTACTAGAATACATTCACATTTCTGTCTAGTACGTACTAAACTCTGAATGAGCAGGCTGTAAACAGTTACTGTTAGCTACACATTGTTTACTTCTTCTTAAAATGCACAGGGCTCACCTGACCTGCCAGTGTAATAGTTAAAATATTAAAAGTAATAAACTATAGGAATCTTAATTTAGTTTGTTTTTCATTATGTTTCCACTTAGTATTTACTTAAACTCCTAAAGAGTTATAGAAAGCTCTTATGCAGGTGTTAGCCCATGCAGAGTTTATGCATCTGTCATTATTTAAAAATGTAAAAAATAATAAACCATACCTTTTTTATTTTATTTTATTTTTTTTTTTGCGTATGTTGCTATGTCGTGTATACTAACACAATTATTCTCCTCAGGCTTTGAGTATGTTGCTGAATTGAACAGTCACATTGGTGTTCCATTTCAGGGACTATTCGGCAACATCCACCTCACCTTTGTTGAACTGCTGTGAATTACAAGATATATTACTATATCATTTCTATCCTATCCGAATATACCCTTACTAAAAAAAAAAATTTAAGCATTTGACTGATTTTAAGTTTAAAGTAGTCTTGTTTTCTTGCCATTTCAGTTCCAGTTTTAAGATGTGATGGTGTTTAAAATTCGCCTGAATGGTGCTATGTTATAATTATTATCGCTTCTAAATAAGTTATTTTAGACAAACATAGACATATTAAACAAGTTGTCATTAGCTAAGATGGCATTCTTTCAATGGCTACGTTCACACTGCAAGCCCAAGTGGCCTGAATCTGATTTTTTCCCCCTTATGTGACCCATATTTGATTTTTTCATGCCAGTGTGAACACCAAAAAAACACATGAAATCTGATCTTTTCAAATCAGATCTGGCTTTTATATTTCACTTTCATATGTGGTATTAAATCGGATACAGATCAGATTTTTTGAAATGCGACCTCAGTCTGAACAGTGATGCTACTTATGTGACGGCAGTAGCCCCAAAGACAAAAAGATTACAAACATAGCCAGAGTTTTGGCTCTCTTTCTCTTCATTCTTCTCCTCCTCATCATCTGCTGACACATTTTTCAGCCTCCACTGCATAATAACTTTAAAATAAAACAGTCTGACATCTGTGTATTTTCACTTCCGTGAACACCATGCTACATCAGACTCATGTGTTTCTATTGTGCAATGGCCACATTGGGGCCGTGAGCAGTTCACACTGCAGTCTGTTATAGGTCACATCTCTAAAATAATGTGAACATCCACTTGAAAAAAGTCGGCTCTGGAAAAAAATCGGATTCAGGCCACTTGGCTTGCAGTGTGAACATAGTGAATGTGTTCAGCCTACACTTCCGTTTGCATCTTGATTTGCTTGAGATTTTGCTCTACTATTAGCTGTGTAGATTTTTTATAAAACCTCAGGTCAAAGTTCACTGACATGAACTCAGCGCAGAGTAAAATTAACCACTTATAGAACTTCCTTCTTTACTGCTCACATCCTTATTTCACATTTCAACTTGGAGTTTTGCCAGACAGATTTTTGCTATATGCGATTTTTATTTCTAATTTCAGTATCTTGTCTCACAACAATCCATCCAATAAGTCACTTTTAGTCACTTATCCAGATCTGGATAATGGGGGCACCAGTTCAATCAGAGTTGCCCAAGACTCATACCCCGATCTACATCCTCCAGCTCTATCTCAGGGGCATCGAGGCATTCCCAAACCAGCTGAGAACACCTTGGTATTCACCTGGAAGAATTGGAGGAGACGGCTAAGGAGAAGCAGAAGTCCTATGACAAATGTTTTTTTTTTTTCATTAATAGAAGAGTGATTAATCCGAGCCATATCAGGCACCTTCTTTATTGATTTTTGTGTATATTGTATTTGTGTTTATCAACAATTACTTATGTTTAAAAGCCATATTTAATGCTCACTTCATTCTTTATCTGCAGATGTGTTACATCAACATCAATTGATATATCAACCAGTGTATCAGCTCATTTTAAAGAGCATGTTAGCAGTTTGTGGTTGTACATGCTAATCTACACAACAAAAATCCATGTAGGTATTCTTTATTCTTTAAAAGGTATACATCTTTTGTTGATTAGCAGATGGTCTATAAACTATAAGATAATCTGTAGTCCTATAACAAATTCACATTTTTTATGTGTTCTTGTATGCTTCAATTCCCTTTGTAGATGGTTTGTATAGTGTCTGCATTGGATTATCGAAATAAATGTTACCATACTTCGTCTATATTTTACCATGTTGTATATATATTTTATTTATTGACTTTTATAAGTCTAAAATTAGCAGTTACCATTATCTATATTAAAAGATACAGAATTAATTTTGTCAGTGAGTAATATGAATAGTATTATCAATATGATAATATGTGGAATGTAAATATAGTGCAAAATGCAAATGTATGACAGTGGATGTTGTTGCTAAATGGAGGAGTTGTACAGTTTAATGGCTACAGGTAGGAATGATTTCCTGTGGCGTACAGTGGTACATTAAGGTGGTATCAGTCTCTCGCTGAACGTGCTCCTGTGACTGATCAGCAGGTTTTGAAGCAGGTGGGAGGTATTGTTGTATATTGCCTTTATTTTGGACAAAACAATCGCCACTACCGTCAGAGAGTCCAGCTCTGTCCCCACAACGTAACTGGCCTTGCGTATCAGTTTGTTCAGTTTGATTGCAACTGAAACCCTCAGCCTGCTGACCCAGCATGCAACAGCATAGAGGATGGTGCTGGCCACAACAGACTCATAATACATTCTGAGCAGTGTTCAGCAGGTGTTAAACGACCTTATCCATCTCAAAATAAATAAATAAATAGATAGATAGATAGATAGATAGATAGATAGATAGATAGATAGATAGATAGATAGATAGATAGATAAATAAATGTGTGTGTCTGCTTTAAATAAATAGATAGATAGATAGATAGATAAATAGATAGAGAGATAGATAAATAAATAAATAAATAAATAAATACATAAATGAGTAAGTAAATAAGTAAATAAATGAATGAATGAATAAACAAACAAACAAACAAACAAACAAACAAATAAATAAATAAATAAATAGATAAATAAGTAAGTAAGTAAGTAAGAGGTGTGGGAGGTTTATCTCAGCCAACTCTGGGTGAAGCAGTGGTTCTCTTGCATGCCTTTCACCACAGACAGTGAGAGACATGGCTGGCCTTTGATAACCCAGTTAGCTTCATGATAGTGGGACTTGAACCCTCGACCTTCAGATCAGATAGCCAGCATCTCTTATACATATATATATA
>JAOUQZ010000031.1:4302570-4313569 GCA_028564935.1 Neosilurus hyrtlii
TATATATATATATATATATATATCTATATATATATATATATATATATATATATATATATATATATATATATATATATTTAGGTATGAGAGCTAGGTATCTGATTATTGCTTGTTTACTTTGGTTCACAAAGGCTAGTACATCTGTAACTTATCTTTCTACATCATCATGACAGAACATTAATGAGATGGTGCTTCCATTGCTCTATTCTGGGTGACCAAACAGTTACACGCTTGTATTCAATCTGCATTTGAGTCAGTAGCACAATCTTCAAGACATCAGGCCATTATAAAACATTAGAAGCAAGAAGATAATGGCGCCATGTTCTCCAGTACCATGAAAATCAGCTCTGACAGTCAGGACATTTTTATGTTCCCAGTCCCTGTAAAATGTCTTCCATCTGATCATCTCAGTATCCATCACAATAAGCAGGGAGTCATGTTGAGGGGAGTAGATATCCCATATTTCTCTACCAAAACAAAAGTTGCTGTTACAGATACAAGCATCCGATCCTAAAAGAAGTAAAATAAACAGCAAAAGAAGATCAGAAAGAATCCGCATGGCAATGGGGTGTTTGTGTAAGCCCACGGAGATTTAGCAGGCTTAGCTATGAATACATTTCATGAAAAGAGTGTTGTTATTAGCTAATGATGCCGTTACTGTAGTTGAAATGCATGTAAAGAAAAGCTGAATCAGTGACCACACAAGAGAAATTGGCTTCCGACAGGACTTGAGAAGAGCTTAGGTGATTCGGGAGAGAGAAAAGGATGACTGCTGACAGCTCGGCGATGGCGTGGGAGAGCTTGCAATTCAATGGTCCTGCTGTGAGTGTATACACCAACCCCTAGCACTTCCCAGCTTTGGATCCCCTTTAAACATTCACATCTTTTCCAGTGGTTTCTTTTCCCCATCCACTTAACCTACGCATTTATTCTGGGCTCATTGCTTTCCCTTTCGCTGTCATCCCTTATTCTTGAATTACATGTTGAGTAGGTGTTTTATCCATCACTGCTGTGAAGCCTTTGCTTTCTGCCCTTTTAGGATTATATATCAATTGAAGTGTAGTGTATTATGAAGAATGTCCCGGCTTTCTGTTCTGCACACCCACTTGACAATTCTTCCGTTCTCAAGCCAATTTTTCAGTGCATTTTTCCCACAGATATGCTGTTTCTCACATCACTTACAGCCTCCTTTCTTTATCTAGCTCTCCACTTGTTCTTTTACAATACCTCATCCAAGAGTTTTACATCAGCCCAGATGCTATGTTGGTGTTCTTATTTTTTTTTTCTTATATAAACCGCTTATAAAAAGTAGGGGTGGGAGCCATTATGGCAGCCAAATGTACGTAGATATGAAAGTCTTTCCCAGTTTTTCAGAGTTTTCTGATGAGGGTCCTTGAGGAGCTGGTTTTTAGAATGGAGGGGGGGGGGTGTTTGCAGTGTGGTGGATTTGAGGGTGGAGGGGTAGTCTCTGAGGAGAAACTGTGATTGGAAGCAGATGCTAGCTAGTAAGAGTAAGGGTAGAGGTAAAGTGGGGGTGGAGAGGAGAAAGAAAATTTCAGAAAATTCTCAGGCCTAAGTCCTCACTTTCTGGGCTCTGCCTCATCCAGCCAATCAGAGCTCAGTGTCGGCACAGCCAAAGGGTGATTCAAAGCCTGTGATTGGAGCAGCGGCTTTCCATGGTGTGCGGGGGAGCAGATGTCCTGGGAAAGGAGTGCTGACTCCCAGCCGCAGCGCAATGAAAGAGAAGTGAAAACACTCCAAGCAGCAACTGGACAAGGACCAGATTCTCTACTAATCCAGCTGCGTGCACACACACACACACACACACACACACACACACACACACACACACACACACACACACACACACACGCACACATACACACACACTTGTACAAACAGAGCAAACATATGCCTGGAATCACAATTACTAGACAGCTGAAATACCCCAGGACTTATAAAGTGACATGAAAAAAGTGCTGAGAACTTGACGCGTACGCAAACATAGTGCCCTTGTAAATACCAAGATCTGCATTATATACGTAGCCATAGCTGGCACCGTTCCTGACCAGTGCCTAATATCAAAGCATCACATTGAGAGGATAATAAACTCATTTAGCAAACATTTCAGCTCCTTATTGGCTGTTAGAAAATAATGATTTTAGCTCAGGGCCCCCATTCTGCCTTGCTGACCCTCAGCCTTTGCTGTCAACTGTGCTTCTTTGAGCCTTCTCTCTTCATTGTCTATTATGGGCCATCAGAGAACTGAAACAAAAAAAAATCAATCAGGATTCGTGATGGAAAGCCCACATTACCATCTGAAGCCGGTTCATTTCCTGTCAACGAATGCCAGGTCCCTCATGAATACGCCACCACCCACCCCTTATGAATACACCACTGCCCTGGCATGGGCACTGTCATCTGAGAAACGAGGAGGCGAGATGCTACGGGCTCCTTGCAGGTTCAATGGCACATTACCAGAGGTCTGAACCAGTGTAATAAAAATGCAAATTGGAAGTAAAGCTGGATAAACCCCCAGCCCTGACCCCTATAAACCTTTATAATACACTCCCCACCTGTGGCCATATCAGGGCTGGGACATCTTTACTCCATTTCACAGCAAGACAGACGCAAATAAAGACAGAAACTGGAGAACTCTATCAAGGAATTGTACCAGGGGAAGGGGGAGGAGTCAAATGCTATTTCAGAAGCAGATTGATTGATGGGTTTCTTTTTTTTTTATAAAGCAGATGAGAATAGATCAAGGTCAGAGTGCTCCTGCTTGTTAACTGACAATTATTGAAGGGTTTTCTTTAAAACTCTTCAGCCAACAGATGAGCAATCGGAACTGAACAGAAGCCACGAGAAGATGTAGTTATGTCTCACATGGTCTAGTACACAAGGAGTCCACATGGACACTTCACTATTTCCCTGGTTGCTATTGACCTGAACCAGATTCCAGCACTGAGGACATTGAGCCCTGAACAGAGTCCAGGCTGTAAAAGAAACCAGAGGCCGATCATATTTCATAAGCTGTGCTGTAATGGACACGACCCTGACAGGGATAAAGCGATTAGTGAAGATGAAGACGAGATGCTGTAATGCACTCGGCAAGACCTTAGCATGCATCATGAGGATAATCACTCACAGTATATTCAGGTTCATGCAGAAGGCGATTACATTTAATATTTTTTCATGAATCTATTATATATTAGATGCACTGCCCATCCAAAAAAATAAGTACTAATACTTTATTGGACCACGCTAAGACTTGATTGTAGCATGTAATCATCATGGCATTGTTTCCTTAAACTTTAGCAACATCACAACAGTTAACAGTTTTTTCGCCAGCATCATGAATTAATGAAAGGAAAATCACTTTGGTTTAAAATTTGGTATAATACATGATTATAGCATGAAAACTGACTGAGTTACATCACTGTGCATGTCGCTCATCAGGAAAAGCTACTTTTGAGAAAATAGTCATTACACTTACAGAACCAGTTTCTGAATGTCCACATTTTAAACTCCCTAACATCCATAAACTAAAGGAATCCGGCACTTGACCAATCAACACGATTGTACTAGCATCTTCATAGTAAGAAATGAGTTCTTTTTATACTGAGCCATGTCTGTTTTGAGGCTTCTCATTGGTTTTCCGCTGTATGATTCAGGGAATCCTTCTGGAATTCTGTAAGTAGGTACCAAATATGGATAATAGGGAAATACCCTGAGCAATCACAAAAGTGGTTTGAAAATCGGCAACATAAGTAGATATTTCCATTGTTTTACAACAACTTGGGCATGTAACCCTTTCTTGAACAAGTATTTTAGCGTAGATAGATTGTGTTTATGGATATTTTCACTTGGTCATGTTGAAGATTATGTTTTGAAGGATGTATTTTTGGTGATATTGCATTTTCATCCAGGTACATTACTTTGGCTGTTACTCAAAGCACTACCTTCAACTTAATATGCTGAAACGGGTCACATATTCAGAACATTCAGGTCATCAGCTGAGTTCATTTTATTGTGACATAATGTTTCTGAGCCTTGACGTGGCCAACTGATGATGAATACATTCTGTAATCAAGGCTAAAGTCAGTCCAACAAAATATAAGCCCAGGCAGTACATTTCACACAAAGGTATTGCTAAGCTAACTGAAAATGGTTGAGATAAAAGATTAAATAAACAATGTACTGATATTTTTATCAACAAACATTGTCTCATAATTGAAACCTGTTACAAATTGGCTTGACATGGTGCAATTTACATAGCGTATACATTATACATGCTCTTAGGGGTCGATGGTGGGCACTTGAATAGGTCTTTATGAATAAAATTCATAATAACTACTGAATCATCAATAGTAGCTATTCCATATTAGTTTTTATAGCACATTTTACTGTAATTATTGTCACAAAGCAAGACCAAATTCCCAGAGATGAAAACATCTTGAGGAAAACCAGACTCAGAATCCAGACCACAGTCAGAAGAGAACCCATTGTTTTCTAGCTAGCACACAGTAGT
Source organism: Neosilurus hyrtlii (assembly GCA_028564935.1). Lineage (NCBI taxonomy): Eukaryota > Metazoa > Chordata > Actinopteri > Siluriformes > Plotosidae > Neosilurus > Neosilurus hyrtlii. Next base: position 4,307,102 of record JAOUQZ010000031.1, read on the forward strand.
GCGGTCAGTTGCATCATAAATTGCATTGAAAGTCGTTAATTTTCAGTAAGTTCTTAATCATGGCCAAGTTGTGGTCGATACTAGGAAGATAGCTTGCTAGTCCATTATAGGTGCAACATTTGTACAGGACATACTCAAGCTTAGGGGAAATTTAACCTGACCTGTCCATCTACCAACATGTTTTGTTGGAGGTAGAAAGAAACCAGTGAATCTGTAAAAAAAAAATCACAAAGTCACAGGTCCAGATTTCCCACAACTCTACTAACAGGATTAAGCTGATCAGCAAGAATGCGTGTGGCCGTCTACCTCACACATTACTGCTGATGTATCAAATTCAGATTATTTCACTCAAAAAACAGAAAACTGTTTGCCTTTTCCTCTATATAAATGTGTAATGATGTATACTCATCATCCCAGGGAGTATTTCTTCTGGCTTGTTCATTGGGGCTCCCAATGTACATTCAGATTTCTGTAAATCTGTTTTGTAATAATGTTGCAGCATTTTAGAGGGAACTTTTTTTCTCTGGAAGTGTACGGTTTTGAGCAGCTTTGGGATAATCTCAGTGTTGTGTTTTTGAAGTAAGGATTCTTGGGCTTTCTGGAAGCCTGACAGGACATGAGACAGCTGGAGCCTGCCAGTCTTCAGCGTAAATATTTGGGCTGAGACTCAGCACTAAGCAATCTACTTCAGAATGCTTTGAGAGAGAGAGCGAGAGAGAGAAAGAGAGAGAGAGAGAGACAGGCAGACAGGGAGAGAGACAGAAGGAGACAGTCAGGGCTGGAAAAGTGTGTAACGCCACCAGGTGCGACACGACTTGCACTCACACATTTTTTTTTCTTAACTTTTTTTTTTCTTCACCCAAATGCAATGGAAACTTTCCCCAGCACGATATGTAAATTACCCTTTGAAATCCCCAACTGTTGATACCGACAAAGCCACAGGTACACTGCACACATTTTACTCTTCTGCTTGAGTGTTTAGCTGACATTCAACTCAAAAATAAGATTCCATTGCAAAGAGTCAGACTGCACTGCATGGAGTTTTATCATTTCATAGATTTTACGCAGAGCTTATCTTGCTTTTTCACCTTTTTCAATCCAACTTTCTTAGTAATTCATTTTAGGATAAACAAATAATTGTAACATATTGGAAAAATATTTCAAACATTCCATTTGTATACTAATTTTAGAAGAATATGTTATCAGTAATGGCATTTTAGCCCAGCTCAAATTTCCTTTTGAAATGAAGTCCTTATCATACTTTCCTCGTGACAGGTGTGGGCCAAAAGCTAGTGACTAGTGTGTGTGTGTGTGTGTGTGTGTGTGTGTGTGTGTGTGTGTGTGTGTGTGTGTGTGTGTGTGTATGCTTGGGAGGGTGAGTGTATGTGATGAAAGTAAAGTTAGAGAAGGTAGACGAGAGAAAAACCGCCTGTGCACAGTGAGCAAATTCTACTTAATTGTGACAAAGGCCTTGAAAATCCTGAAGCATGTGTGTAGGTTGGGTTTTTTCCATTACATTTTTTTTGTTCATCTTATGCCAGTAGATTTGTACACACACACACACACACACACACACACACACACACACACACACACACACACACTATTAAATGAATACCTACAAATATGGTTTATCATTTGCTGAGTGGTTAAAAGAAAAAAAAAAAGAATACAAGAAGAAATAACAATAATGTTCATGTCTGTCATTTCTCTTTCGGATCTTTTAATGTTTTTCATCTACACTTTACTCATAGAAATACATAAACAAGTCCAAAATGATGTTTATTTCACTGTTTTTGCCACTGTACTATCTGAAGCATACCAAATGTAAAGAAATCCAAACCTCCGCCCACTTTCCAATCACATTATACCATGCATTCCTAAATAGCATCATGATATTTATGACTATTTTTCTGATTTCATAATATACATATACATGTGGCGGCACAGTGGTGTAGTGGTTGGCACAGCTGCCTCACAGCAAGAAGGTCCCAGTTTCAATTTCTGGGCTCAATGAGGGCTTTCTCTGTGGAGTTTATATTTTCTCCCCATGCTTGCATAGGTTTCCTCCCACAGACCCACAATAGATAAATTACTGCTCCAAAATTGCCCCTAGGTGTGAGTATGAATGGCTGTGTGTTGCCCTGTGATGATGCAATATGTTCAGGTGTACATCCAATCCACCAACCCACCACCAGTTTTCCCAGTTTTCCCAGTTTCTAGATGAAATTTTACAGTTTAACAGCCTTTTTTTTTCTTTAAGGCTGAGAGTACTGGAACCTGACGTGGTTTTCTGCAGTACTATATCATGTTGTGCAGTCTGATATGCTTTTCTGCTATACACGGTTGCACAGAGGGCCAATTTGTAGCCTTTCAATCAGTTTGAGGTAGTCTGGCCTTTCTCCTCTGACTTTTCTTATCAACTGAACGTTTTTCCTAAAGACTTGCTGCTCACAGGATGGATTGTGTTTTTCACATAATTCTGTGTAAACATTTATGAAATATTATCAGTAATTAACAATTATTGCCCCAAAATGAGGGGAATGTCTCTGAAAATCTTTTTTAAGTTTAGGTATACTACATGTAAACTTAAAGAGAAGCAAACTAAAACGGAGCAGCACAGGGGCATGGTGGTTAGCACATATGCCTTACAGCAAGAAGTTCATGGGTTTGGGTCCTGGGCCTGACAAGAGCATTTTTGTCTGGAGTTTGCATGTCCTCCTCATGCTGGATGGGTTCACTCTGAATACTTCGGTTTGTCCAAAAGTCAGAGACATGCACTTTAGGCTACTTGGGTGTTCCAAATTGCCCCTAGGTGTGAGTGTTAGTGTGAATGATTGTGGATATGTTGGCCCTGCGATGATTCTGGTCTTCCAATGACCATAGTAGGATTTAGCATTCATTCATTTATTCATTTTCTGAAGTGCTTTAATCCTAATTAGGGTTGCAAGGAGGCTGGCGCCCATCTCAGCCGACTCTGACTAGGGGCTTTCTGTCTGGAGTTTGCACATTCTCCAGGTGCTCCAGCTTCCTCCCACAATCCAATGACGTGACTTACATCAAGTGTCTACTCTAATTACCCATAGGTGTGAATGTGAGTGTGAATGGTTGTCTCTGTCTGTGTTGGCTCTATAATATATATGTGACCTGTACATGGTGTACCCTGCCTAACTCCTCTAGTCAGTTGGGACTGGTCAGCTCCACCTTCCCCCCATGACTCTGATATAGATGATATAGACAGTGGATGGATAGATGGATGGAAGGATAGCTTGGATGGATATTTTGATATTCCTAAAAGTTTTTCTCAAAACTGTTTTTCTTAAGACCATTTTTACAGTAAAATATTAAAATATCATTCTTATAGTTATGAAGTAAATTTCACAAAATTTCTGATCTCTTGATTTTTTTTTTCTCGTCTTAAATGGATCTTCTGCATCCAGCTGCAGGGTTTCAAAGAGACAGGATCTAATGCAGAGAGGAGTGAGAATGATAGCCCATATGTGTTTTTATTTAGACATGAGGAATTTATTGGAGTCTGGGGTTACAAATAAGTGAATGGCTTCAGTGTGCTTGTTTGAGTACTGACGTCACTAGGGCTCTCCAAAGGGGACACAGTCATTAACAAGGGACACAAATGCACAAAGTGTCTCCCTCTGGGCCTGGCCCTGAATAAACCATAGGAACAGATGCAGTGCTTGGAATCTTGGACCAGTGTTCCCATATCCCATTACAGAAAAGTCATAGCACTGTACAGATGCGTGGGTTCTCTGCATGCACTATGCTCTTCAAAAAAAAAAATAATAATAATAATAATAAAAAAATGATAAAATAAAAAAAAGAAAGAAAAAGAAACAAGAGAGATAGTTTGAAAGTTTTTTGGGATTGTGAGAGAATTTCTGATGCTAGAGAAACTCAGATGCTCAGTGGTAGGATACTTCATCGAGATTTTAAAGGTTTCCCCAGAACCCCCCTCCCCCTCCCAGGTTATTTGGAATAAACCAAATAACCATCCTTATATGTTTTTTACTTTAACATTTTGTACAGAAATGAAATGTAAAGCCTTGGTTCTGAAAAGCATCATATAATAATCTTAAAGAGGAATGTTTTAATGTTTAATGAGGAAAATTATCCAGTATTATGTGACTGTGAGTGGAAATGTACCTGAAATTTTAGATTAGTGGTTACGTTTCAATCGGTGACCAAATTTGATTGGGTGACCTGGTTTATTTAAAAGACAGGGCTCTACCAAAATTTGGGCTTCACAATACATGTGTGTTCAAGTGTATTATATCCTGAGCAAATGCGTTTTCTGAAGCCCTCAAAAACAGAAAAAAAAATAGTAATAAAAATAATTGTTGGTATTGTTGATGCTTATCATGCTGGAAATAGGTCACAAATTAGCTCAAAAGAACCAACAGACCAACCAGACCATAATTACCCCCTCCAGGCTTGCCCCACTGGTTGCCCAGTAAAGATCACTCCAGGATCAACACATTCAAGAGTCTGTGGGGCCTTGAAGGAACCCAGGGTAACTTCTAAGCCTCTAGGTCTCTCTCACATTGGTTAATGTTCATGAGTCCACCATCAGGTGAGCAATGAGAAACTGTGGTGTGCATGGCAGGATTGAGAGGAGAAAGCCACTCAATTCCCAAATGAACATTATGGTTCATCTATGGCTTTCTAAAGCTTACAGGGATGAAGAAGAAGGTTATTGGAAAACTACATTATAGCATAAGAGCCTTATCCCATCTGTGAAATATGGAGGAGATTCTATAACGGTTTGGGCCTGTTTTGCTGCATCTGAACCAGTATAGTTTGCCATCATTGATGGAGTAATAAATTCTGAAATGTACCACATATTCATTCATGCCTTCATTCATTTATTTCCAGAACTACTTAATCCTGTTAGGGTCATGGGGAGGCTGTAGCCTATCCCAGTCAGTGAAGGCTGGCTACACCCTGAACCATTCGCCAGTCCATCTCAGGGCAAACACACACAATCATAATGAGGTCAAGACTTTGATTTGAAATCAAAGTCCTGACCTTATTCCACTGGAAATGTTGGGTGGGCAGTTCATGTGAGAAAACCCACCAGTATCCCAGTGTTAAAACTCTATACAAAGAAGTCTGAAGGTGTGCATACATTTCCACTCACAGCTATCCAATCCTGGGTCATTTTCTTCAATAAATCAATAACTAAGTACAATATTTTTTGGCTCATTTGTTAGATTTTGTTCTGTTTATCTACTTTTAGGACTTGTGGTCGTATTTATGAAGAAATATAGAGAGCTTGAAACTTGAGAGCCCCACGGTACATACTTTGTAATGAGTTTTTTAAAGTTTTTTAAAGTTTTTTAACTTTTTAAGGAGTTATTTGAAGATAATTTGAAGGTTATTTGGTGATTACCATGAAGTCAGCCTTGCATCAGGCCCCAACGCACCACGCTGTGATTGACTAGCAAGAATCGTTATCATAGCATATCTGAAACTCTTGCAAATCAAACCAATTCATATCGAAAGTCATGAAGGCTACATTAGCATTTGTGCCATATCTTGCCACTTCATTCACATAATTTATATGAATTGACAGTATGCATTTTATACAGCTGTCACTGTTCAAGTAAAATTCTGTCTGTTGCACGCTAAATGATAGCAATCTTGGACTTTTTGTCTGCTACATAATTTGGCTAAAGTGAAGCTCAGCTTAAGCAGAGAAAGCCAGAAAATATTTCATGGACAGAAACACAGTATTTGCTTTAGTTTCTTGTGTGTACATATACATACACACAGTAGTACTAGTTACTGTGCAAAAGTTTTAGGCACATGCAAAGAAATAATGGGGAGCAACGGTGCCTTATATTCCGATACATATAGAAGTTTGTGTATTTGGTGTGATGACCCTTTGCTTTAAATACAAAAAGAGTTATATTCTTCTTCTATTATGAAGTGTATCGAAATGTACATTTTGAAATTATGTACTGATTTTGTGTTGATGCACTTCACAAAATAAATAAATGAAATTAAATGCTATGAAATAATAATATATAGTCTCAGGTACAGTTTGTACAAGGTAAGGAGCTGTATAGTTTAGTGAGTGTCTTGCAGAACCAGCCACAGTTCTCCTGGAGATTTTAACAGCTACGCTCGCTTCTTTATTTGCATATACAACCCACTCTTGCATAATATGCTGCTTTCTTATTGGCAAACGGATTTTTTTTTGTTCTTGAACATTTAATTTTGTGCTGGAAAACTAATGTTTAATTTATATACACAAACTTATATAGCTGTTAGGCTGTGATGGCTGACACATTTCACAGATGGTTTATAATAAACTCAACCACAAATCTTCCCCAAAATCTGCAAAGCTACTGCATGCGTAAGCAAATCCTACCTGTGTCTGTGTGTGTGTGTGTGTGTGTGTGTGTGTGTGTGTGTGTGTGTGTGTGTGTGTGTGTGTGTGTGTGTGTG
>JAOUQZ010000031.1:4313669-4324481 GCA_028564935.1 Neosilurus hyrtlii
TGTGTGTGTGTGTGTGTGTGTGTGTGTGTGTGTGTGTGTGTGTGTGTGTGTGTGTGTGCGTGTGTGTGTTTGTGTGTTGCATGCATAAGCAAATACTACCTGTGTGTGCATGTGTGATTATTTCAGCCTGATGCCCAAAGTAAAACACAAACATGCTTTTTTTTTCCCTTTTTTTATGTACATTTTATAACATAACAATTTGAAGTACAATAAGAAATAGAAGCTACCATTTATAAAACTCTCCGGTAGAACTTAATGATGGGCCAGCATCAGCTGTTTCTTTATATAACTGTATTTGCAGACAGGTTGATTCATATCAACTTCTTAAAAAAATAAAAAAGAAAGAGAAAGAAAGAAAGAAAACCAAAAACACGCTACATTTGGTCCTGCTTTACCTCTTTTTTTCCATGAAAGCACCAGCTGTCTGCGTCTCATATTTCAAAGTTTATAAAATATAAATTATTGAAAAAATATTAAAATGTTTATGAACTAAATACATTAAAATTTTCATTTAACAGAAAAAAAACATAATAAAAAAATTCAGAAACACTATAAAATGTACAAAAGATGTCCTTATTAATTGTTTTGCCCTCATCACAAACTTTATGCACATGTGAATCAAAATAGATGCTTTTTATATGTATATCCAACATTTTGGTCATTAGAAATAATAGAATTGACATTTAAGACAACATCAAACGGTGTTCCTTCATTAAGCACAAAAAGTCAGTAACATAATACTATGTGACATTTTTCTGAAATTATGAAGCAGGAGTTAAGGAAACGAGGAAGAAAACGGCAATGTCATGGAACAAATCTTAATCTGAAACCACGTTCATGAACCATGTCTCTGAATGTCATAGTAGATCCAGGATCACGTCACTATGTGCCTTTTATTTTAGCCATGTTATGTAATCATTTTTTTTTTCCTTTTTGCATCAGCACATCAATTACTTTGAAACAAATAATAATAATAAAAAAAGACAAGGAATGTGGGTGTGCTTCATCAGCAATGTGGACGCGCATCAAATCCTTCGGCTCTGAGACCTCACACACGTTTCGTTGTGATTACTGCTTTAACAGTCGCTTGTTTGTTCGTTCTGGGTCTTGTAATAAAGCATTCAGAAATACAAGCTGTACAAATAGACGATTCTAAAATGAAACCCATCGAGGTGGCAAACATACCACTGTAAACAATAACATTGTGTCGATGAGACGTCTTTAATTCTTTTTTCCTAAAAGGCCCCGTTTTTTCTGTGGAACACAAACCACGACTGAAAACGCAACAGGACCATGACCAGAGTCATACTGCTCGTGAAAAAAAGTATAGTTAGAAAGTATAATCTCCTGTATGGTTGAATTCTTGCTTTTAATGGATCATAAACTGTTATAAAATTTTCTATAACAGCAGCTCTGATTGTAGTTCCAGCTGCGAGGTTTGTACGTATAAATTCTAAGACAGTGTCATTCCTACAAATGGAGAATTGTAATATAGACTCATGATTTAAAAAAAAGATGATTAAAGCATGAAATGGTGATGTTTTTACTTAAAGAGAAGTTCCTTTAACGTTCGTGGAAGGAGTCTCCAGTGTTAGCACTTTATAACAGTCATGTTTTCCGCTGGGGAAGTCTTAAAGTTTAAAATTTTTTGTGCTTTATTGATTGTTTTTTCCCTCCTTTATCTTCTTCACCTTCTTCTTTTTTTTTTTTTTTTGGAAAATAGCAAACGGCATTTATTTTGTGCGGGTGTTGTGGGAAAATGAAAGACAGGCTGGTGAGGGAATGATCCTAGCTGCTATAACGCAATTAAAAACAGAACCAATTTGTTTCAGATGTTCCACATAGATAAACAAGAATAAGTGTTGTTCTTATTACTTAAAAAAAAAAAAAAAAAAAAAAAAAAAAAATTAAAAAACAAGTTCCAACTTTATTATATGAGGAATAAAACTCTTTAGGTGTAAGCACATAGTTATTGGGGAAAATAATGCTTTGCATCAGCCTACATCACATCATCCCGAAATGTATTATTTATTTATTATTTTTTTAAACCACATGATCTGTTGTGTTTTAATCCTTAATAATAGTAGCAACTAAAAGCAATTTAATATTTCTGCATAATACATTATGTTTGTTGTTTTTTTTTATTGTGTTATCAGTCATCCATTGTTCTGTGCTAATGCTAATCTGATTTGAAGCTACCCCAACCGCAGTCTACCATTTTCTTCTATGTAACGCATTCATAACAATCTTAAAACAGTTACACCCCCTACTTTCTTATACCGACAAACATTATCCAGTACCATTATCCTATCCTCATATCACTAAGATCTCTAGTACATTCCATTACTTGTCCTTCGACACTTTAACTAAACCGAGTTACGTAATGACAGAAATTTGTTCCCTGCTCATCATGAAGCCTGTTTTCCTGCGATCAATCAACTCACAAAAGGACTAGATCAATGAAATGACATTTCTATTGTGCTTCATTTCCATACTCTTCAGTCTGCCTCAGACACGCTACAAGATTACAGACATGTTTACATCGCATGTGCTCTCAAAAGACAGCGTAGACAAAACAAGACATGAGGGCGAGTGACAGGAGCGGTGACATAGATATAAAACTAAGGCAAGAGATGCTTGAAGTCCTTTGTCGGAACGTTAGAGGTTAGAAAAAGTAGATCTGTGATGGGCCGGCTTCACAGCTGCCTAAGTTGTGCTCGTTTAAAAGCGAAACACTCCTGCTTATAAGACGCGGGCGGGTGTGTGTTCACAGCTTGCCGCCCTCGAGCAGAAAAACGGCTACTTTCGGTCGTGTCTGTCACCCGTTTTCAGTTTGAGTGAGAGGCTTTTCTTTTAACTGAACTGTATGAGTAAAACAGCAGTCTCTGGTCTCGCCTGCTGAGTTTTCAGTTATGTAACTTGTGTGTGTGTGTGTGTGTGTGTGTGTGTGTGTGTGTGTGTGTGTGTGTGTGTGTGTGTGTGAGGACTTTCAATACGTGGGTTAGAGAAAAAAAATGGCATTATTAACCCTTCATTTACAATTAAAAAAAAAAAGTAATACTGGCACAAACGTATCAGATGAAAAGAAATAATAAAAATAAAATACTTTAATCTTTTTTTTTTTTGGTCCATTTGAGGACTCTGAGACGGCAACAGTAACTTACTAGTAAATATTTATGTTTTTCTATAAAGTTCCATTTTTTTTTTCCTGTAACTTTGGCAACATATTTATGGAACTTTCCATCCATATCATGTCCACTTTAGGAACCAGTCCTTCGTTCTTTCCCAGTCCCATCCCTCTCTAGCAGTTTTTAGGTGCTGCTGGGTCAAAATGGCCGCTCTGCTGGAAACTCACTGTTTTCTCTTCAGAGCTGAATTATGATACACGCTACACACTATGAACTTTGGTAAGGTTTGGAATGGGTCCTTTTGCGATAGCTGCAGTCATGAGCTCAAAACAAGACTGGAACCATGACTAGGTATGAAGACGAGACTTGGTTGGACCCAAAATTAACACCCACTGTTGTGAGAATAAGGGAGGAAAGTCTCACAGTCCTGGTACTCCAGGATTGGTCTTTCACTCGTCCGTGTCGGGTTTGACATCCAGCATGGCGTGCAGTTCCTCAGGCGTGTATCCCAGAAGGCTCTTTAAGTCACACACGAAGCGGTACACATAACGCTTGCCTGATGTCTTGTGGATGATGTTTTTGTCATAGTAGTAGCGCAGACCACGGCTCAGCTTTTCGTAATTCATCTTGGGCTTGTTCTTCCTCTTGCCCCATCGCCGTGCCACCTTCATGGGAGGAAACCAGTTTTAATAAACACACACTTTATGCATGTTTCATTTCAAAATGATGAATGGTTGTCACCCAATTCATTGTATTGCTACCCTACTCAAGTCTGAATTGACATGCGTTGGATTGACTGATTGCTGAGTGATGGAATAAAGAATGAGTCAGATTTATCCAGAAAGAACACCATGCAAAGATTATTAGAATGAAAGTAAACATACAAAAAACCTGATCAATATCTATCTATTTTGGTTCCATCCTATGAGGTGTTGGATGCCACAGCTCTCCAGTCGCATCGACTATCTGCCCTTCTTAATGCTTAGGTTGGTCCATTGCTTGATGTTATTTGCCCACACTGTTCTTGGTCTTCCCCTTCCTCGCTGAGCCCATCAAGTAATAATCTTTGCATGGTGTTCTTTCTGGATAAATCTGACTGATCACTTTCAAATTCCTCCAAAAAAACTTCACCCATTTAAGATTTTCTAGACATACCACTGAACTAATATAAAATTAACTGATCCATTTCTGTATGGTTTCTTGGACAGTTCGAGCTTTCTAATGTAAGTTTACTGTAAACCATACTTGACCAAACAAGGGTGTCCAAACAAGCTTTGCTTGACTGGAATAAAGACCTGCACCCTCACCATACCACTGCGGATAAGATTGGGCACCCCTATGATCAGAGAACCCTCTCTTACAGGATTATATACTGAACGTTTATGAGTTTAACCAGAGGAACACACCCAGGAACCTCAAACACGACCCCGAATATGATATTCTCATTCGTATGTAGTTGTACAAGGCATCTTATATTCCTTGCACTGCTGTAATCGCTCTAAGATGGAGCTCCTTCTGAGTTATTTTAATTCAATATTAAACTACACATGCAGTTTCCACTGGAGGCTCGGTCACTACACCTCATCCATGTCTGGACCGGTAAGCAAACAAACGCTGCATTGTTACTATGGACGGACGCCGTGCTTTGCCGTTTGACCCTCTATCTCGATTTGTATCCCATGAGGGCGGTACTCACTGCACTTTTGACCTCTCACCTCGTCAGGGTCAGAGAGTTTGAACTCCCAGCCGTCTCCTGTCCAGCTGATGAACGACTGGCAGGACTTGTCTGTAAGGAGCTCCAGTAAAAACTGCCACAGCTGAATGGGTCCACTGCCTACAGACATGCACAGAAACAAGATAAAAATTCATGTTAGTACTGAAATTTAAGCTCTTGATGCCAGACTATACTCATATGAAGTCATTTTTCAGACTATCCTCATATGAAGAGGTTGTGTATTTATTTTTTCCAAGCACACTGTGTATGTGATATTTTCATGGAGACCATTTAGCCTTGATCACAGCATGTAATCTCCATGGCATTGTTGCTCCAGTTGGTCAGGTCGAGGCTCAGCAACACTAATATGGCAATAAAATGAAGTTAGCTGATGAGCTAAATGTACCGAATGAGCAGGTTATCGCATCAATGGATTTGATGCCTCGGATATAAAAAGGGGACTCAAATAATGAAAGAGCGGTTCGGGGAGCGTGAGGAATCATTTTCACATATGTATTGGCACCCCAGAGTCCTGACCTTAACCCTACGGACAGTTTTTGGGATGTGCTGGAGAAGACTTTATGGAGTGGTTCAGTTTTTCCCTCATTAAATCAAGACGTCGGTAAGAAATGAACCTGACACCGGATGGAAATAAATGCTATGTAGCTTAAGTTTGTTGAAACAATGGCATGACATTTATGTGCTGTAAGTGAGGCTAAAGGCAACAACATATCCGTGTGTGTTACTTCTTTTTTTGGCTGGACAGTGTATTCTTGTTAAGAATTACTTTATTTTTTAATTTTATACCACACTTCTAATTGATTAGGTTATCAAGTGCCAAGAACATTTATCTGTTCTAGCATAGAGCATGCTACTACTTATACAGTCATTTGAAACCAAGTATCACTTGAAAACATCCTCTATCCTGTAGCATTTATCGTTTTTCATTGCTGTGATAGTTTTGGGGAGACGTAGGACAATGCGTCTGTGTTGTGGTGATGCAAAAATCTCGAAGTTCATTTTCCAGACTGGTGTGCAGACTGGAAAATTGCTAAAGAGGCTCAGAGACACACAAAGCCCCCCCAGTTCTTGACTCTGAAAAACTTTAAATTCCAGTCTGGTGACATCATCGTGGAGTCTGCACTTCAACTAAAAATATGAGCAATGCTGTATATCTATAGAAGCAGGCATGTTATTGTGGGAGTACAGTGATTGTGTGTTAGAACATGGTTACATGAGCGTGTGGGTGGAAGAACAAATATCAGCAACTCTGATCAATGGTACTCCGCAATCAAGAAAAGCCGTTTCTGACTTTCTGTGCTGACGAGCAACATTACTTTTACGCCAATAATCAAACTATTCACTCTAAATCTTGAAGTGATACTGGGCATCAAAGCTAGCTAGCACTATTCTCCGTGTTAATCAGTCAAGAGGTTTTTTTTTTCCCACCCAAAAAGTATGCCTGTTTGTGTACCTTCAGCTCACTTTCACCTTGCACCATGTGTGTAAAAGATGAAGCGATATGTTACATCACACCTGCTTCAAGATTAAGAAACATTAATGACACACGGCGAGAGAGGTTATTAGAGGCAAAGAAAGCTTTCTAAAAAAAAAAAAGGCTAAAAATACTCCTTCTAATTCCACGTTCAAATACAGACACTCAGGATTGATTGGCCTTATAAGAGCTTTTAAAGAAATGGACATTTGGTGGATAATTGAATCTTCTTGTAGCTCTGTGCTATTTTTCTCAACTGTCTGCTTCCTTAAGGCTCCTTCACTTCTCCTATCTACACAGCTCTACCACCCGAAGCCACCTAACTAATGTCCGAGTCTACAAGCTACAGGGTTCTTAACACACAAACGATTCTCTGATGCTTGATGGGCATCAGTGCTAAGACTTAAAACTGATAACAGAAAAAAAAATAAATAAATAGGTTTGTGGGTTTTGATCTTCAAAGACAACATGTAGCAATGTTTTTGATTCGGAATGTGAAACATGTAAACCTCAAACCTGTTTTTCTTCACCTTATCAGCCCTGAACATCATCATCTATCATTCTGAGATACACTCAGAGATAACTTTAATATAGCATAACGGCATGTGGGTGTGAGGGCTAATGATGCAGGGATTCGGTTGTTTGAGTCGAAACCTAAAACTGGCATTAATGCCAGCATTTTTTCGTGGGGTGTACACTGTGTTTCCACCCAGTGTTACACAAGTGGCTCAGAAAATCATACTGAAGTGTTTTATTTATTATTTGCACGGAAAGTCCTGAGTACATATAAAATGACGCATGGGTGAGGTCTGTGTGTGAGTGAGTTATAGGTGTATATATAATGTTTGTGTGTATATATGTGTGTGCATATATATAATGTGTGTGTATGTATGTGTGTGTAAAAAAAAAAAAAAAAAAAATATATATATATATATATATATATATATAGTGTGTTGTGTCATAGGTTTAAAAACTGTCTTTGTGTGCATTTGTGGTACAGGTTCAGAAAGCCTCCCAGAGATGAAATGATAAACACACTCAGGTTAAGTGCACAGGGGCTGCTAGCATTTTTGTGTTGCACCCTCTGTTGCCAAGACGACCTGGGAAAAGGGTTGAGATGCAGGCCTTAGATAAGTATGTGCACAAGAGCAGAAAAAAAAACCAAAAAAAAGATTAAAAAAAAAGAAAACGTAGGACGTAGAGGTGCATAAGACGCCTTTCATTGTTTAAATTGGTAGAGAAAATGGCACACACACACACACAGGTTGAGAGAAAAAAGCAGTGGCAGCAGCTCTGAGAAGTAGATTCAGGGCTTGCAAGCATTTGAGAGAGATGCTGTTGTGGTTACAAAACTGGTGCAAGGTGACACTCTTTGAATCCTAAGCACATCGTGTCCTACTAAGTGCAGGTTTTTTTTTTTTGTTTTTTTGGGGTTTTTTTTTTGTTGTTTTTTTAAGATTTAGGACGCAGAATGTTTACCACCGCATTCCTTTTTTTCTTGCAAATACCAAAAGTACCTGTAAACATGGTTAAGGAAGGGGTAAACACCTGGGGATGTGCTGTTACAGGAAAATAATCAATGTTAGGCAGGTGATCATTATCAGCCTGTGGTTTCTTATTATCAAAAACATGTCCTGAGATGTTTTATTTCTTTTCCAGCACAGCAGTTTGGCATCACTTAGAATTTTTATTTATTATTATTATAAATAAATATTATTTATTATTATTATTATTAGTAGTAGTAGTAGTAGTAGTAGTAGTAGTAGTACTACTACTATTATTATTATTATTATTATTATTATTATTATTAGGCTTTAACTTGTAAAGGTTGAATTTAAGGTTGAAGTTCCATGAAGCAATTTAGTTCCATGTTATCGAGTGTCTTCACAGAAATCTACAGTGTATCACCAGTTACACATTTTGACTTTGGAAACCACCTAACACTTTTTTCAAACTTATTTTGAAATACGTTTGTTATTAATTGTATACCACGTTGGAATGGCACAATCTAACTGGTTATACTCTTGGTATAATAAATGTAAACTCCATATAATGCTTAAATAAATTTAAAAAAATGTGAAAACCACATTATTATGATCTATATAAAAATCTGATTTTAGTTCACTTTACTTATGTTTCTGTGTAGTATCCACTAAAACAATCATTCGCCTCAGACTCGGTGAATATCACACAACAGTCATCTTACTGTTCTGTTTCAGAGACTATGTAGCAACATCCACCCCTCCTTCAGATTCTGTAGAGCATTCGATGTCAGTGATTGGGTTTTTATTGCAATTTTGCACAAAATAGAAGCAATATTTAAAAACAAAACAATAATTTAACTTTGGTTTTAGCTAAAGTGTAACAGTAAACGTGTTTAAATAAGCACCTGAACATTAACCTTGCAGCCAGAACTCCTGTCAGAGTACTGTGTTAAAAAAAATGAAGCCAACCTTCTGTCCAATCAGACTGAGTACCCGACCGAGGGTTTTAAGCATGTGCATGACATTTTATCTGCTGTCACTAACATTCAGTTGCAACTTAACGCAGTATTCCTTCATACCATTTCTCATTCATTTCTGACTAATTAGTTGAATTCCTGTGAATCACAAGTATCACTGTCTCACTTGGAACCATACAGTTAAACTTTAACCTACTTTGCCAATGACACCTTGAGCAACATTTCTGAATGCTACTGATCTTTTTATGACTAATGCGTCTGATTCCTGTGATTCACGTAGTGGTTAAACTCATTCCTTTCTTTTTCGTGACTGACTAACACCTGAGTCAGCAACAGCTCGAGTATGAAGGGAGAGAAACTGACCAGTGTAGCCAGCGAGGGCCGCAGCTGGGATGACCGGCTTGTCCTTGCTGAGGTCAGAGCGCTCACGGACGTAGTCTTTAAACGTGCCTTTGGGCTTGTGGCCATGCAGGGCTGTGGGATAGTCCTCTGAGTCGAAGCTGTCGTAGGACGGGACGCGCTGCAGGCTGTTGAACGACGACTGGCTGCTCCACGACTGCGTCAGACGGTCGCAACTCTCAAAGCTCTCGGTGCTCTCAAACGAGTCCTGGCCTCCAAGTTTACCTGAGAACGAGAGAGAGAGAGAAAGAGAGAGAGAGAGAAATATTTTAAGCTTACACCTAAATCCAAAGCTACAGAATAAATAATGATAATAACCTTCCTGTCAATGCCACTTCAGAACATTTTTGGCTTTTTCTCAGCTAATGCAATTCAACACAGCTTTACAAGGTGCAGTGTTTGGGATGTAATCAAGTCCAGAACGTTTAATGTTGATAAACAGAGAAGACACTGGAGACCACTGGACCATAATACAAGTAAATACCTAAAACCATTCACAATCATTCATGTGCAGTTTTCCATTTCATAACCATCAAGAAGTGCAAGAAAACCGAAACCAAGTTTCTTTCTTTTTTATGCCAAGTCACAGATAAAAGATTAGTGCTAATTGACATGCACTTAAGGAATGAATGCTAACGCAATTTACGGAAAAAAAAAGCCGTTCCTAATGTCCTCAGCTGCATAATGGAAGCCACATGTTGGTTTTGGTGGTGTCACAAGTACTTTCCCATGTCGGGGAGGGGGTGGGTGGGATACACGCGTTTTTGAAATGACAAAATTTGCGATTTACACTGTGCACGGTTTGGTCATGACTGAAGGACAAATAAATTCAAAAGTGTCTCATCATATCGCCAGCTAGACATCTGAGCTTTGGAGAACCGATACGACATGTCTGTGGCTTCTTCTCCGGTCAAGTTGTAGAGTGAGTAGAGGTGTGGAAGAGTAAGCGTGCGAGTGAGAACACACATCAATAAAATCATGAGAAAGGTGCTTTCGACTTTTGTCACCTCTGGTACGTTACGAGAAAATGAGGCACTTTGGAAGAAGAGGAAGAAGAAAAAAAAAAAGCCCGGTCCCTGTTCCCATAGCTCTAACTATGGAGTGCTCTGTGTTCTAGCTGTGGGTTTGCACATCGCTCTTTGATGCAAGCAGTATTGTTTTCTTCTTCTCTCTCTCCCTTAGTCTTTTTTTTTTGCCTTTGCTCGCCACAGTCTTCAGTGTTCATACGAGGTGTACATAACCACAAATAAAACCACAATAATTCCCTTTGTTCACCAGTCGCCCAGGCACACATGTAGCAACACAAGGCATGCATGCAAAAAAAAAAGAAGAAAAAAAAAGTGAAAAAAAAAATTACACTGAAACCGAGGCAATGCAGACCACACGCAAACAGTGTAATGAAATGAGGACATTGCTTCATTAGATGTGATAAGAACTGCCTCATTTCAAGGTTCTCATGAAAATTATTGACAAATAATAAAGTAACTGTGCGGTCTGGTTAAAACGGTTTGGAATCAGCTACAAAGAAGAGTTTGTTGAGTTATATTATTATATATATATATATATATATATATATATATATATATATATACATATATATATATATATATATATA
>JAOUQZ010000031.1:4326708-4343779 GCA_028564935.1 Neosilurus hyrtlii
TATATATAAAGCCAACCCTGAGTATCTGTGAGCTCCTGCATACAAGGGATGGATAGTACTCTCCTCTGAGTGTGTTTTGCTGCCCTGATGCATGTGCAGTAGTTTGAAAAGATGTGGGTGGCTAGCATCACGTGTCTCAGAGGAAGAATGCACTTGCTCTCACCTCTGTTTGGTGGTGGTCGTGTGATAGAGTGGCATACTTGACGGGTGGAAATTAGCAATGACTAAAATAGAGGACAAAAATCCCCCCAAAAAATAAACAAATAAAAACTGCTTGCTCGATTCTTCTCTATGGAAGCTGTATTCTCTAACCAAGCTTATGGGGTTTTATTTTCATGAAGTCTTTCGGTCAGAGGACTTTGTCGATATTTTGGACTTTGAAGCTTAAACATTAACAGGAACTAAAGCTTCATGAATTAAACATGAATACAAGCTTTCTGCTTCTCCTGATGCTTGGTTTATGCATCTTTAACTTTGGCTGTGGATTCATAGATCAAGAAGACAACCATCCCACACATTCATCTAAACTGTGAACAGATGAGCTGAACAAGAAACAGCATTCGGGAACACTGGAGATGACGGAGTGTGCCAAGATTCCTGATTTGAATCCATTTGAAGAAATATGGAATTTAATTGATTCTCAAATTGATTGCACAAAATTTCCTCTAAAGAGTCGTTGGAAGCGGTTACAAACAGTCTGGAAAATTGTAAAAACTTTGAAAAATGTAATTTGGTAAATATGTAAAAACACTGCCAGGAAGAACACTCGCTGTTATAAAGGCCAAAGAAGATCAAACTAAATACTTTGGAGTATTCTGTCCAATTCTGAGTTTTATCTAATTTGTTGAATTGCCTTTCTTCAAAATGTGAACTGTGATATTCTTTCGAAAATATTTCTTTTTTTTTTTTTGCACTTTCATTTTATTGGCCACGCACCCACTGAAACAAATCTACCATCCTTATATACCCTCTTAAATCCATCGACCGTCTGAAACAGTTTACCTTTTTGCAGCATCTCTAAGTGCTCCCACAGGATGTCCCCTACAAAGTCAGGCGCCAGGTCTAGAAAGCGATCCTTGCCTAGTGCGCAAAGACTGGCTCCATTCATGCAGAACTTGTGGAAGTCCACATTCTTCAGGCTGAACTCGTTCACTGTCCACAGCAGCCATTCTCTCACGTGGCCTTCTGTCCACTGCCGGGGGTCTGCAGGGCGAGAGGGAGAGAGAGCGTCACAATCCGCCTTCATTATCGTTTCGGTGAGAGACAAAACCATTTAGTTAATTCAGCAGGGTATAAAGTAAAATGAATATGTACATATATGAGTCGAAAGAGTTGTGTGTTTACTTAATAAATAAATGAATAAACAAACAAGCTGGCAGCACGGTGGCACAGTGGTTGGCACATCTGCCTCACAGCAACAAGGTCCAGGGTTGGTTTCCTCCCACAGTCCAAAAACATGCACTGTAGGCTAATTGGCTGTTCCAAACCATCCCTAGGTGTGAGTGTGAATGATTCTATGTGTGTTGGCCCTGCAGTGGTCTGGCCAGCTGTTCAGGGTGTACCCCGCCATCGCACAGAGTTGGCTGAGATGGGCACTAGCATCCCCGCGACCCTAATTAGGATTAAATGGCTTAGAAAATGAATGAATGAATAAACAAACAAATGAATATTGCAGATGGATGACACCATATCCATCAATAATAATAATAATAATAATAATAATAATAATAATAATAATAATAATAATAATAATAATAATAACTCTCTAAATAAACCCCACTTTAGGCTACATCTGTTTTTTTTTTGTTTTGTTTTTGTTTTTTTAACCCATCAGCATGTCATCAGGAAGTTATATACAGCATGTTTTAGCCACAGTGGGTATGTTTGGAACTCAAACCTTGGTAATTACAGCCTACAGGTCATGCATTTCACACACGCACACGATATGGCACGCATATGTAACATGGCTATTTTCAATTCCAGACCCAACGCAGACTAACACTGCAGACCAAGCCACCCTGCGGTCACAGTTAGTTTGGGAAATGTAATTCATAACAGCCTCGCTATGCCAAGTGCCTATCTTGCAAGACCTGCTTACAGATGATCTTCTTTGGGCAATTTAAATCAACACAGCGCACATCTGTATGTTTTTTTTTTTTTCTTCTCCCTATTTCTTTTTCCTTTCCTTATAAAATACATGTTCACTGTTTTCATTCTTTTATTACAGAACTACAGTCACAAATAACCGCGGGTATCATGCTGTAGTGAAGTCTGTTAACTAACGTATAATGTACGAAGAATTCGAGCCAGGCAACAGATCATGTCATGTTGATTAAAGTAGGTTAACGGTCATCTCTTATCAAGTGATTAAGACGTAGAGGACAAGATAAAGAACTGCTGAAAAGCCAGATGTGCACGCATGATGGATATCTGTAAGAAAAACAACATCACTGAGGCATAGCTCGCTGCGGAACATGTGCTTACCTTTAGGGATGCCGAGTCTCTGTTGCTCCTTGGTGAAACCGCTGAAGGTGGCCTTGAGAGCCTGTGACATCATTTCTTTACTTCCTGGAGTTAACAGGGGAACATCCCCACATTCCAGATCTGTCCCAGACAAGCAGAGAAGGAAGGACATGGTCATTTCATGTCAGACAATGTTCAGACTGTTTTCACTCGCCACACACACACACACACACACTATGAATATTATACTGTACAACTGAAGTCATTGACTGAGACCAAGCAATGAAGAATCATCAAAAAAAAGGGGTATAACGAAGATAAGAACAGAAAACTCTACATCTCGTTGAGACTGGTTGAGGTGTGAATCAGGATGGGGATCCCGTAGGACGCAACAAAAAAAGCTGCACAAGTGGGAGGAATTCATTTACATGCGGGTGCAAAACTGAGCCATCAGATATGACAAAGCATTTACACCACTTGATATCTCTTGGTGTGTTCTGTGTTTTATCCATCATTTCTAGGAACACAGTGGTACTGATTATATGTGACCATCACCATAAAATGAGTCTTAATGCACCACACTGACATGTGACACTCTTGTCTTTAAAATGATTCAAAAATGTTTATAATCAGACAAAATTTGACTAAATATGGGGTGGCACAGGGGTGTAGTGGTTGGAATGTCTGCCTCACAGCAAGTAGGTCTTGGGTTTCAGTCCTTTGTTGGCCCTGTTTGTTTGTTGGCCCTGTAATAGACTGATGACTCGAGTAGAATTAAGTGGTTCGGCAAATTAATGAAAAAAATTATTTTAAATTTATTCAGAAGACTTTTCCAGAAATTTCCCTTTACTCAAAAAGTTGACTAACCGGGAATAAGCACCGGCATGATGTAGGCTCGGGTGTAAAAGCCCAACAGACTTACCAGAAAGTTGTCTGGGTGCATTTAGACTCATATGGTGGTGATGGGTCACATAAGTACTCATTAAACAAAATATTATATTAAAAATAAAAGTCTTCCAGGGAGGGCCACGCCCACTTTTGAATTCAATCTTAGTGAATGATACCGGGGGCGGCATGGTGGCGCGGTGGTTAGCATGTCCACCTCACAGCAAGAAGGTCCTGGGTTCAATTCCCAGGCTTGGCGTGTTTTGGTGTGGGGTTTGCATGTTCTCCCTGTGCTTGTGTGTGTTTCCTCCAGGTACTCTGGTTTCATCCACAGTCCAAAACATGCACAGTAGGCTAATTGGCTGTTCCAAATTGCCCCTGAGTGTGAATAGCTGTGTGTGCCGGGTTGGCTGAGATTGGTGCCAGCTTCTCCGTGACCCTAATTAGGATTAAGCGGCTTAGGAAATGAATGAAATTATATGGATGTATTTCATATAGAGCATTACACAAATAGAGATAGTTGCATTTCTTTACGCCACTAATGCATACTGTATATACATGATCACAGCCTTCCTGTCTACATTTTACAGTCCATGATTCCTGTGATACACAATCCAAACAAGATAAAGCACCAGTTGTATTCATAATGCAATAAGCTACAATTACATGATGAACACCAATATGGCATATTGTGATTTTGCTGCTATGGATTATTTAATAAGAGCAGTGTATTATTAATAAATACTTATACAGTTTGTTTTAAATCAAGCCACAGTAGTCATAGAACATGAAGAGCAACATGAGTGGGAAACTATGACACATCATTCACACCCCATCATTCGCTGCAGATTTCAACATTATCCTGAATACAGCTAACATGCTTTAACAAACGAACCACTGTGCAGCTCTAAAGCCAGCATGTGCCTGCGTCCCTGCTGACCCTTCAAATCCTAGACCCTAAAGATATAACCCAAAGCCCTGGGGTCAGACTCTGATCCCTATTCATGACCCTGTGTCCTCTTTTTTTAGTCCTTGCCTCATGCCATGCGCTCTGCAGTGCAGATAGACTTCTGTCACCAGGGCTCAGTGGGCAGGGGTCAGAGGACGCAGTGCTAGGGCAATGATGTCACAACAGAACAGTCGCTGCAGTGTTGGGTGGACGCCCAGCAGGACACAGAGGGTCCTTTTATGAGTTAAACAGTACCCGATGACTCCAACTAATCCAATTAAAACCGGCCACTGTGATGAAGGATGAGACATGATGGGGAAACCCAGTGAAAGGTCAAAAATGTGAACTACTTAATCCTGAAACAAGTTGTAAAATGGTGTAGGTGATGGCGTTTGTTGCTATGTGACTTCATTAAAAGCTCCAGTAAAGAAGGAAATGTGTAGTGACCCAAGGTCGTGTTTTATATCGAAAGAAAATTAGACCTTATGGAGGGCATTGGTTGGACACATAGTCATGTGTTTTAGATCATATGCAAGTAATGTATGATGTGAAGCTTCATTTTCACAAGTTAAATAAAGTACATGTGTACCATCATGTTTATAATATGTGCTCACGTGAAAAGTTAAATGAATTTGTAAATGAATCAGAGTCAGAATGAATCATGTGAGAAGTTGTATAAAACTGAATGAATCTCATTATTTATTTATTTATTCAGGTGGGGAGGTGGGGATGACACAGAAACACGAGCTATAATTCGCGTAACGCAATAAAATAATTTTTTAAAACGTGTGAGATTGATGTGTCATTATACACATGTAAAATTTGTGAATCACACACGTGAGAATCATATGAATCATTCTAATGACGTTTGTTTGACTTAGAGTGGTTGAACTGTTTCTGGAATCAAGGACTGTGAACCTCCTTCTCTCTATTACCCCCCCCCCCCCCCACACACACACACACACTCTCACGCACACACACACGTCTCTCTATTTTCCCTTCTTCGTTGCTTCCCCTCTATTTTCTAAAATCTTGTAGAATCACAGTGCGACATAGAAGAGCCAGGAATGTGCAACAGCTGTCCTCTCTCTCTCTCTCTCTCTCTCTCTCTCTCTCTCACTCTCGCTGTCTCTTGGTTTCTTTCTCTTTCTCTCTATCTCTCTCTATCTTTCTATTTCTCTCTCTCTCTCTCTCTCTCCATTTTTCTCTCTTTCTCTCTATCTCCTCCTCTACACTCTGCAGTGACCCTCTCTACACATTTCTGACATCGTTACATTAAACACGACATCTAAGTGGAACAGAGCGGTGTGATGCTCGGTTGTGATTCGATCAGAATGAAGCCCGGCTCCCTCCACTCTCCATTTTCAGCTCTTAATTGTGCATTAGTGAAAAACCATTCCCTGATTCAGGGCATTCACAGACTCGCTGAAAAAAAAAAAAAAAGAAAAGGAAAAAGAACACATTTTACATTTCACATTCGGCACACAAAGCCTGTCTGTGAAATGCAAATGCTTTAATGAGTGTTGTTGTTGTAAAGGCAAACGCTTGATTTGGACAGAGGTTCAGTGCGAAGGAGCGGTGGTCTGTTTGTTAGTGTAGAACGTTGTGATGCAGGAAACAAACTCGGTTAATTGTCTCGGTGCAAGGAATACTGCATGATGAAGTCTTATCGAATTCACTTGGGGCGTTTTCTTGTTTCATCTCAAAGTATGAAGCAACCATGGCAGCATGGTTTCCTGTTCACATGAGAGAGAGAAAAAAAAACACTATTTTACAATTTCTACACATTGTTGGGGAAAAAAAATAAAAAAGGACAAGGCAACCATTCCAATTCTCTTGCAATTTTTCTCACTTTTCTCTCAAGTTCATCGTTGTCTTTCTTTATCTTATTTCTTTTCTTTCTCACTTTTCCCACCCACGCAGGCTAACGTTCATGTCATAGAGGGTGGGACGGGCCCTATCTCATCTAATCCTGCCTCAAGCAAAGAGCGCTCTCAGCCACACTATATAAGAATCTCTCCTTTCTCTCATCAATTACTATTATAGAAAAAATCCATATATATTTAAATGATGGCTCCATATCACATGTAATAAGTCATATCACTAATTAAGTTTTCTTTTAAGACTTGTAGATCTCCAGAGCTACTGAAACTTAATTATTAATCGCAGCTGGCCAGCACACTGGATCCATAACAGTAATACTGATTGGGACGATTCTGGCATGAGCCATATATCACCCTAATTCACACATCAAACAGACAAATCTTTGAGCTTTGATGTCAACTGATGGAGCACCATATGATTCAAGAACGCTGTCATGTGGCATTGCATCAGCTGTGAACAACGTGATGTTTCAGTGCACATATGGAAGCTATATGTGAAGCATCATCACCAAAAAGGAACTAGTGACTACGCAGGCCACAGCTTCATAATGACACCACAGGTGTGCGCATACACTGGGCGTGTCTCTGTGAGTCCTGTATTCATGGACCACGTGGAACAAATTAGCTGTCTTTTTCGGCAGAACTGGGGGCCGTGAAATTGAGCTTATAATCATGGTGGTCTCTGGGAGTGGGGTGTGTTGAGGAGGGGTGTGAGTGATTCACTTGTCTGTAACGTGAGTCCGTCACAAGACAGTGCATGAATGGGGCTCCTCAGAGGGATGATATCAGCTGGATGGCGCTCCAGGCCCCTCCCTTTGGTCTGAGAGCATTCATTCATAAAGCTTTTCCATGTTATTGATTCAGGGTTCCACTGACATGCACTAAGTGGGAAGGGGAAGCCTGCAGACTGGAACTGGAACTGGGAAGAAGTCATAAATAGGGCCAGGCCTGTGATTTAACTGTGTGTGAAAGAGAGAGAGAGAGAGAGAGAGAGAGAGAGAGAGAGAGAGAGAGAGAGAGAGAGAGAGAGAGTCCTTCTTATGGTGCGTGAGAGACCATGAGTGGGCGTGCAATAAAAAGTCACACTGTCTCATGTGGGCTTTTCAAAACTTGGGACAATTAAGTGTCTGAATGCATGCTGGGTCTGATTTATTTCTGTCTATATGTCAGATTAGCATATTATGCCGCTTCCTGTTTTGCCCCCCCCCCCCCCCTTTTTTATAGGATTTCATAAGTGGATTGTGCTCCATATATGACAAGCTCTCAGTCCTGTGACCTTGTTTGCACCAGGAGAAGTCAGATGACCAGAGAAGCAATACAACTTCCATGTGCATAAAGCATTCATGCTAGCATAGACTATGAGAAATGAAATAAATAAATAAATAAATAAATAGCAAGCGGGAAATGTGCACTGCCTTTTAGTCTCTGCAGGGGTCTGAGTGCAGGCTTAAAAGCTGCCCCTCCCTTGGCTGGCATCCGGACGTGACGGTGCTTTCAGACCCATTTCGTTACAAGATCTTTATCTTTCAGTTGCTCAGTTAGCAGATGGCTATAAAACCTGGTCAGGAAGAAGAAGGGTCACCCAGCTGGATTGAGAGGTGTAGCTTAGAGAGCAGTAACAGGGTGCTTGTTCAGAGAGCTGCTCATTTTACCTACTATTTTGATTTCCATCTGAATGGAAGGGAGGCCTGAACCAGGAATAGCAGCAGATCCCAGAACCAATG
This sequence comes from Neosilurus hyrtlii, assembly GCA_028564935.1. Lineage (NCBI taxonomy): Eukaryota > Metazoa > Chordata > Actinopteri > Siluriformes > Plotosidae > Neosilurus > Neosilurus hyrtlii. The sequence goes on from JAOUQZ010000031.1 coordinate 4,334,613, forward strand.
CCAAGGCTGGCCAGGATCACAAGCTGGGGGCTCTCCCAGCCCGGAACACTGTCGCTATTCTTAGAAGCTAGACGCACCAAAACCACACATTATTCATGAACCAAGGGCGTTGAGAGTTCGGGGCTAAACGTTACCTCTCTATTCCTGTTCATCCTAGTTTTGCTTTCATTGCTACTCATTGTTGTTCTCAACTGGTTCTGATATTACTGCCAGAAATGAATTGCTTCAGTAATAAAAACCTTAAGATAAGCTATATATCTGATTTTTTTTTAAGGTGCTACAAGCGTCAACAGCTATTATCAGCAAAATTTGCATTGCGTGTGATAACCGCCAACCTCCAGCTTTATAGTAAGGTGTGCCCAATAGAATGCTTTGCAGAAACACGACTGTGCTGCATACTTTGCAAATGCATGAACCTAAACCACAAAAATCGTCGTCCGCGCTTCCAGCACTGCTCGGCTTGGCTCAGGAGACCTGCACTATTTAGACCTTGGAAACAAACACACGCAGAGTATTACAAACAATTTACTGGCAACATCTTCCCTCCCAGACTTGAGCAGAAACCTCTATTAAGTTCATTTACTGCTGCAAGACACCAAACATATGCATAGCTGCCTAAACGTGAGACATTATTTTGGCCGAACAGCTTTTGTAAAACCCAAGCCTTTGAATTGGCGGGGAGAAAAAAAGCTGTGTGTGTAATTAGCAATGGGGTGGCTAATGGTTTCTGCGTGCTGTGAGGCCAGTCGAGGTCCGGCAGACGCATATGAACTAAATGAATTCCCTGCAGACCACAGTGTTTTCATGTAGCATGCCGTGCATTCTTGCCTTGTTTTACTATCGCTAATGTGGAGGGCTTTGCATTCGAATCTCACTGCGTGCATGTTCTTAGCTTTCAAAGTGAAATACCATGTTGGGCGTTGGAGTTAAGAACATATCATTTATAGGAGGTACCACAGTGTTGGTCTTGAGTTGATCAAGCCTGCCATAATTGCAAGCCTAATGCTAGCTTGCATGAAAATGAAATTCTATGTGACATAATTTGCTTCCTGGAGATGGCATCTGTTTCGGTGGGTTTCTTTTACTATCATCAAAGCGTGACATGACAAGAAAGCAACTTATGCAACAACCTGAACATCATGTGAACGCCCAAGAATGAAGTGCATTTACTTAGAATACTGTGTATGCATATCCAGTTCTTCCTGGATCACTGTCTACCCTGAACCCAACAAATTTTTATACATATTTGTAAACAATCTTTATTTTCTATTAGAATTGGCTACAAATAATTAATTCTACTCCGGTGCTTTATGAGAAAAAGACACGGTTTCTAGATGCCACAAAGCTAATCGAATGTGTCAAAGACCAGATCTCATTACGCGGCACATCTGGGAGCCAATCCAGATGCCTATGTGGATTACAGCTAGCTGTACTTGGATGTGAGACCTCCTCATTCGCTGTCAAAGAAGCTATGTAGACGATGAGATAAAGGAAGCCCAGCTGCAATGGCGAGAACACGTGTCTCCAGTCACACTGCAGACTTCTGAACACGCCGAACCACAAATACTCCAACACCGGGACAGAAGGTTCAATCACAGGCAACGTTCTTAGATTCACAGCTCTAATTTGAGATAGTACCATTATGGACTGAGGCCATAGAGTCAAAGCTGGAGGAAGGTGCATTGAGAAAGAGAGAAAAGGCTGTCTTATTCAACTTTAGAGCTGTCTGCCACCCAGGAGACAAAGTCTGGGGCTCACCAGTGGGTCTCTGAAAGCCCCACGAGCCCTAGTGACTAGGCATAGACAGTGTATGGGGGGTGTGGGGGGTGATCATTGCCCCCTGAGACTCTGACTCAGTAATTAGCCTCTTACAGGCGGCTGGGATGAGAAGATGAAGCAGCAGACAGGCACCACATCAGGAGCCGGGGAGACGCAGCAAAAATAAAGTACCATGTGGACCACAGAAGGAGAAAAAAGATGAATGGGGAAAGCGGGACAGATCATGAGTAGAAATGAGATGTTGTAAAAAGTCAAGAAAAAAAGGGGCTTCTGGTCTGTTTGTTCTTCCCCGCTCGGGGACACGCTGTTTCTTTTGTTTTTGTTTTGGTCTTGTGTGGAGCTATGTAACCCGAGTTGGCTGTTTGAAAGCCTATAAACAGGTCACGTTTACTACAACCTAAACTTCTAACCTGATCCAAAACGTGGTGACACAAGCTAAGACGTCTTAAAACGGTCACTGATCGTAATGTCTGCCGGCCTGGACCACTCTCACACATGCTTACTATTTAGCACACAGTTGTTCCTAAAAGTAAACGCTTCCTATCTTGCTTTGATGACTACATGGTAAAGGGAACAATAAATATGTGACGTCACTACACAGTTGCTCTGAAAGGGATGGCTTTTAACCAGTGCCCCTTTCCGCCGTCAGGGACGGTTTCACCAACAGCTAGAGCAACCATAAAGCTGTGCAAGACATCAAATGTCCTTAGACACCTGAAAAAAAAATTAAAAATATGACAGTTTACAGTGATTTTATTCCCTAAACATAACACGTACTGTACTAGAAATTCATCTTTATATCCACAAATCCAACAGATTTGCTTACAGGAACCCTGTGTGAACAAACTCGCCTATTCTGGCAGACACTGCTTTACACCTCTCATTAAAACACACACTTTCATTGTGCCTCGTAAAACATTCAGAGGCCTCCTAAAAATGAGCAAAGGCCTAGTCATTTGTTTTGCTTTTATCAGCAAGCCACATCATATGAGGCCCGATCACCAAGCTTCATGTTTGTACAGCTGCCAGGAGGCTTGGCATACCCAGTGTCTGGCACAGCAAGCCCGAGGCGGGAGAAACACCATATCCTGGATCTTTACCAATACAGAAACATCTTGCCTACAAGCTACTAGTCCTGGAACCAAACAGATACCCGCTATGGTGTGAATGCAGAGAATAAACGCACTGTTAGCAAGGACCGTGGTGTACCGGAGCTATACCATGTACCTGAGGAATACCGAATATCAACTGTGTGTTGGAATGATGAAGCAGTGTCTTAATCAGATAAAAGAGGGCAAGCAGGCAGCCCACCCAACCCTCACACATTCCTGTCACTCACTGAGCCCTGGCTTCCAGCAAAGTAAAAGAGAAAGAGAAAAAGAAAGCATGCATCAACCCTCATCAAGCGCTACTTCTTTCTGCGGCCTGAAAAAAACGAGTGGGTGGGATGTGACCTCTGGCTTTCTCTCGTGTTGTTGCTGCTGACCCACTTGGCTGTGCTAAGTACTTTTTGGTCAGAGATGAAAGCAGCTACCCTGTCGTCAAAGCGCTTTGATACCACCAGTCATGAGCGCGCATCTCAGCTCTTTTCGTACACGCGGACTTTTTGATATATCGTTTTTGTTTGCTGAGCCGTTATGCTGGTGGGAGCAATAGCTATTTTAAACAAGCCTGGCTTGAAAAGGCTTAAGGCAGCACTTTCAGTCACGACCTACGCAAGCACATGCTTCACGTTCAAGTCTGGTTGTCAGTGGCTTGGTGATATATATCAGTCACATTTATCTGGAGCCTTTTGTGAAGTCTGGACGGCCCCTGCATTGTTTTCAGCTAACAAGATGTGAATGTGCAAACACAATCATATTAAAGCAACCTAAGTGTGCTTGTCGGGGTCATTGCACTTATTTGGAGCCTCCATTGTCTGTTCTTCCTCCATTTGTCTTGAGTAAATCCGATTCAAAATGAACTCAATACTACTTCTGTGGTCCTCTTTTACTTCCTGAACTATTTATCTCTTCTTTTCTATATATATATATATATATATATATATATATATATATATATATATATATATATATATATATAAAAGAAGATTTTCTGTACAAATTCTCAGTCATGCAGCATTACTGATTCCGGTCTGAGTGTCCGAGAGAGGCGGAAGAGCTCTTTCACTCAGGACGGGAATCACCAGGGACCATCCGATACGATATCACGATACCTCAGTGCCGATTCGATTCGTATTGCGGTTCTGTAAGTATCACAATGCTACAAATTTCCAGAATCTTTTGTCACATTTTTTTTTCAACCTTGAATGTGAACTTGAACATTTCAAAGAACGCTTGCTTGTTTTTCTTTCTCCAAAAAGTTTAACGAATAATCGGCTCCTACCACACGGAATGCTGCTCTACCAGTCAATGTGTGAAGAGATTACAGTGCGCCACCTGTGGGACTATAGACAAACGACAAACAAAGACATTTCACTACCTTGAATTCAAATATATCAGTTGATATGCATGAAATTAAAACAGATTTTTAAAAAATCCGTCTGCGATGGCCGGGCGAGCTGTCCAGGGTGTACTCAGCCCTCTACCAGAGTCGGATGAGATGGGCGCCAGCCTCCCCGCGGCCCTAATTAGGATTAAACAGTTCCGAAAATGAAAAAAAACAAAATTTTGTTTTGGAGCCAGTGTGGAGACACAAACGATACATAAAAATCTATTATTTTTTTCCTCCTATCTCCATTCTCTTGCCTTATTTATTTTTACGTATGGACTCTCTCTGTGCTCCTCTCCACTAATATACTTTTATTCCTCCCCTCCCAAGGAGTAACAGGTACAAAATATGAAGCAACATCATATATTACAGTAAGCACAATGCTGAATTTTCAGTCTTTGGAAAGTAGGATTGCTAACACAGGACTCTCCGGACTGACCAAGCAAACAGGGAGCCTGTGTTATGAAATGGTTTTGCAAGATACCACCTCCACCACAGCGTTTTGGCAATATGAGTGCAACTCTCAGCATTTTTTGGAGTAGTGTTTTTTCCATGTGCCTGATAACGTTTGTGTATATGAAAGCATTGCCTGTGCGAGTACATGCAAGGCAGTGAGATCATCCTCGTCTGTGTGTGTCAATGTAGTGATTCATATCTCACACACACACTCGAAAGAGTGCAGTCGGTTTTCGGTTTGACATGTACGGTGTTAATAACATTTTTCCATGATGTACGTACAGCTGCTGCGGTATGTATGATCGACAGAGTAAGCAGCATACCCAGATGTTATAACAACAGTCAGCTTTTTCGCTCAGGAAAACCAGCGGCCACTGAACTCCCTCTGCTCCGCTGACCGAGCACAAACAGGGTCAGGTTAGAAGAGTGCATTGGACGGGTGTACAGCGGGGCTATATTCGGTCAGGCATTCACTCCCCTTTATCTAAGCATTAACTTGTCTGCACAATCATCACCTCAGTCGCAAGTTGCAGGAGTATCTCGTGAGGAGGGCGAAGGGGGGGGAGGATTATAATGCTGACTGCTCAAGCCGCACCTCGTATGCCCTCCCTGACTCCTTCGCCTTCTCTCCATCACGGTCAATCGTGCGACGCGCCCTTTTGGCTGGCATGACCATGTAATGAGACAGCACAGTGACACGTAAACGCACGAGACCATCAGCAATGCACGAGAAACGACAAACATCTCCTTTCAGACATGCCAGAGTGTAGCCATAATGTCTGCCTTCACGAAAGCTGATCTCACGACGGCAACATAAACGACAGGCCTCAGCTTCCCAGATAGAGCGACACGCAGGACGCGCTTTTCATGTCAGAAAAGTTGCACGCGCACTTTGAGTGCAGTGCACAAACATCAGCTTGCTGTAAAGCGAAAACATACAAGCAGGCCACCTGATCTGACTTTCCGTCGCGGTCACGCATGCGGCCACGCGCCTCGCCCTTTGGACGGCCCGAGACGATGGCATGACGTACTTGCAGCATCATGACATGCGGCTCGCTCGGCACTTCTCGAAGCAGGGGCAAGAAGCAAAGTTTCTCCAGGGACGCATGGGGGGAGGTTTTTGTAGAAGTTCTTTTTAAATAAATAAAAAAATAAATAATAAGCATGAACATAAATAAAGGGAAGCGTGCATGCATGCATGCATGCATAGAGGTCTTGCAACAATATCCAGGCATGCAACTTTATTAAAACATCTGCACTGGGGCAGACAGGCTGTTATAAGGAGGCTCCCCTCCCTTACACTGCATGCATCTCCTCCACAATGAAGGCTAATAAATAATTGATAGGCGCATCTGGCGCGCGCCGTGCTGTGCTGTGCTGTGCCTGCGCGCGAGCGTTGTTTTTTTTCTTTTTTTTCTTTTTGACCGTTATAAACTGTCGCGAGCTCAAGCACTAATCAGGTTGAAGCGCGTGCGTGGATGGAAAGGTAGCCTCACAGGTAGCAAGCAACGCCACCACAGCAAACAACAAACAAACAACAAACAACTAACAACAGAAGAAGGCGAGTATTTAAGAGAAAACGTCCCCTCACCGTCTGCTCTCTCGGATTTGATGATCGTTAACGTCGGCGTCATATCCACGGCAGCCGTCATGGTGTCGCGTGCAGCGCGTGCGCTCTCACAGCTCCGGTTAAGTCCCGTTATGTTTCTACCGGATGAATTAAAAACACGCTCCGTCTAGGAATTGTTTATGTTTGTGTTTATGTTTGTGTGTGTGTGTGTGTGTGTTTAAATCCCAACAATATCCTACGTCTCGAGCGCGAACTTCTCCTCTCTCTCTCTCTCTTTCTCTCTTTCTCACTCTTTCTCTCTCTATCCTTCCTCTCCCTCTCCTTTCCTCCTCTCTCTCTCTCTCTCTCTCTCTCTCTCTCTCTCTCTGGGCGTCACTGTGTGAATGGGCGGCGTCGAGTCTGATTCACTCTTCACTCACTTCACCCTGTTTTATCCCCCCATCAGACTGATCTCGCTTTATTACACTGTTATTACACCTTTATTACTATGCATTTACGTTATTTCCTCCCAACACCAGACCCACTGGCATGTCTGTTCCGCCTGGTCCTGCCCCCATTATTCTATCCAACATTCCTTCGCATGCTGGCTGATTTCACAAGAAACAGAAGTCGCGGCTTGTGCAGGGCTCCCGTGAACGGTGTTGAGCAATCGCTGGAGATCTTGCGCAATCCATTGCTCGATTTGTAATATCCATTAAATGTGAGGTGCGGTATGTCCCTGATGAATAGTAACGGCTAAATTATGCCGGGCTGGCCATACGGCAGCACGCGGCCGATCCTCTATGACGCTGGGTATGTTCAAGGAGCACTGGGGATCAGATCCATCATTCGTTCGTTTTCAGAGCCGATCAGTCCTAATTAGGGTCCAGGGGAGGCTGCCGCCCTTCACGGCTGACTCTGGGCGAGGGCGGGGTACACCCTGGACGGCTCACCAGGACGTCGCATGGCCAACACACACACACACACACACACACACACATGACCATTCACACTCACTCTCACACCTACAGGTGATTTGGATCCGCCAGTCAGCCTACGGTGCATGGTTTTGGACTGTGGGGGGAAACCGGAGTACGCAAGGAAACCCACGCACGCATGGGAAGGACATGCAAACCCCCACACAGAAACGCCCCGAGCCTGGGAATAGAACCAAGGAATAGAACTACGCTGCGCCACCGCGCCACCCCTCTCATTGAATATAACAACCTTAAATCAATTACTCCATCATTAATCAATTCATTCAGGGTCGTTGGGAGGCTGGAGCCCATCCCAGCCAGATCTGGGCGAAGGCAGAGTACATCCTGAACAGTTCGACAATCCATCACGCGGCCGACACACACACACGCACACACACACACACAAACACACACACACACACACACACACACACACACACACACACACACACACACACACACAATCATTACACTAGTGTTTCAGGATAAGTCTACTGATTTTTTTATGGTATCACTGCCAAGAAACAAACAAAAAAATGTACTCCTGAATCTCCCAGCTGCTCAGCATCTCATGTAAATCAGGAATATGGTGGGTATTGTGTGTTATTTCTTGATGAGAACAATGCTGATTCTAATCCCTCTTTACTGGTCCCAGGTCCGATATAGATTACGTAGCACACTGAGATTACTTACTTACAACCTGCCAAACATGTAGAATGAGCTGGTCAATCAGGTAGAAAAGAACTGCTATTACCAAATTACTTTTATTCAGATAAGATCATGAGGTTAAAGATGTTTTAAAGAACATTACAGCAGCTTTAAGGCACGTAGAAATTTTCAAACATTTCAATTTACTGGGCAACATGGTGGTACGTACTTCTGCCTCACAACAAGAACATCCTGTGTACTGTGTGCAGATTTCATGTTTTTTCATGCTTGGATGGTTTTCCTCTGGGTACTCCGGTTTCCTCCCACAGTCAGAAGACATGCACATTTAGGCTAACTGATTGTTTCCCCTAGATGTGACTGTAAATTGTTGTGTGAATGTGAGTGTTGCCCTGGGATGGACTGGCAAGTGTTCCCTGCCTGCATGCAGTGCCGGCTGTGATAGGCTTCCGCCTCCCTGTGACCCTAGTAGGATTAAGCAGTTCAGCAAATGAGTGAGTGAGTGAGAGATGAGGAGAAGGATTTAAGATAGATGGAACTGTAGCCTTTTTCCCCCCTGCACATGCAAGACCTTAATCTATCTGTCTACCTATCTATTGGCCGTGTGATGATCTAGCAAGCTGTTCATGGTCTACCCCGCCTTCGCCGACACTGATCTGACATGGGCTCCAGCCTTCTTGTGACCATAATAAAGGATAAAGCGGTTTGGAAAGTAAAATGAGATTTACATAAACAGCATTTGGTGGATGCCACTCATTTTACAATTGAGAAGTTGAGAGTTAAGGGCCTTGCTCGAGGACCCAACATTGGCAGCTTGATGGTTCTGGGGCTTGATCCTCTGGGCTTCTGATTGGTAGCCATTAAGCCACAACTGCCACTTTTATTTCTCAGTTTAATCAAGAAACCTGATAAAAGAAAATAAATGCTGGAAAATAACTTATCAGCTTGCAATGATGTTCCAGCATCTTGTCCAGGCTGGACTGCATTTTGACAGCTCATGGCTGGCCAAACTATGCTGATACCTTTAATTCTTGACACTGTTTACTTGTGTCTCGTTCTTAAATCCTGGATGCCAAGTCCTGACTTTGTATCTGTTTCTGAACTGAATGTAGAGCAGATTGGAGGGCAGAAGCCTGTCTGAAAGCCATCAGTAGTAATGTTCAATGAGCCAGATCTCAATGAGTGTGTGTGTGTGTGTGTGTGTGTGTGTGTGTGTGTGTGTGTGTGTGTGTGTGTGTGTGTGTGTGTGT
>JAOUQZ010000031.1:4343879-4354494 GCA_028564935.1 Neosilurus hyrtlii
TGTGTGAGTGTGTGTGTGTGTGTGTGTGTGTGTGTGTGTGTGTGTGTGTGTGTGTGTGTGTGTGTGTGTGTGTGTGAATGTGCTGATGGGAGCGAGTGCCCTTGTAAGGCTGGCCATATCATATAAACACCTCCAAGTATTTCCTGCCCACCTTGAGTGGATCAATAAAAACCCAAATGTGGCATTTTACTGAGGACTCGCTCACTGTATCCACGTCCCTGTCCAGAGAGCTGCCCACATGACCAGTTACTGTGTCTCTTACTGTGCGCCTCAAATTTCTCCAGTGTGGACGCGGACACAACTGCTCATGTATACAAACCTTATTTGTTGCCTTTAATTTTCAAATTACTGATTTTATTTATTTATTTTTTTATTTTTCAATTATTAATATGACTACATCACTGAAGCACAAGTGTTCATGGACTATTTTTTGTATGATAAAAACCATGTGGGGGAGGGGGGGACGGACACAACTGCTCATGTATACAAACCTTTTTTGTTGCCTTTTATTTTCAAATTACTGATTTTTTTTTTTCGAATTTTTCAATTATCAATATGACTACATCACTGAAGCACAAGTGTTCATGGACTGTTTTTTTTGTATGATGAAAACCATGAGAGAGAGCGAGAGAGAGAGAGAGAGAGAGAGAGACTTTGCATTAAGTTAATTGGCTTCCGTAGCAACAGATTGCCATTATAATTGCCATGTGCTGATTGGCTTGTTGCGCTGAGTGGAACCCGATGGCCTTGACAACTGTGAGAGTGCTTGTCAAACAATGTTCAAATGTTCTTAAAAAATGAACCCACACAAAGCAGCCTTTTCTTTCATTTAAATCAAAGACTTTTTTGGGTTTTTTAGAAAAGAAAGTGTGTCGAGATATACAACACTTGGCCTGTCTGGGCTTGTGTATTCAGAATAACCCTGTTAGCTCAGTCAATACTGGCTGGTCTCTTTGAGCAGCGGGTTTGGCCATGCCACCTGCCTCCAAATGGATTTGAGTGAGCTGGGAGCCAGAGTTATTGATCAGTTATAGATCTTTAAACAGAGATACCTCACACGCGAGCCATTAGCCTGTCTGGATAGTGTTTCAGCTGACAGATCTGAGCGATGATGCAAATTTTTGGATCTTCTCAAGGGCTTCTGTGGTCAACGCCTCAAGAGTGCTTGGCACATCCCAGAGCTCAGAGAGGCTAATAAAAGTAGGAGGAGATCTCTCACTCTCCCGATGCTGTTCAGTCACTCCCACATTCATTCACTCCCTCCTTCCTTCTCTCACTAGCCCTCTTTGTTTTAGGCTTAATGAGTGCCTTGTATAGTCCTTAAAAGGACAAGCTAGGCTTCTCAATGCCCAGAGGCAGCCATTAAGGCTAATGGGGTTGCTGACTAATATCATAGAGAGGGCTTGCTGAGTGGCATTTTTCTCTTTATAGGAAAATGCATAGATGGGGGTAGGGAAGGGTGTCTACTGAAAGTCTGTCATTTCTTCATTATGCTTTGATGCTATAATAGGGGAGCTTACTGAGAAATTACATATGAATGTTGTGAAAGCTTGTTCGACTCTATAGCTGTGTCCATGAGGTTAATTGAGTTAGAGCTAATGAGAAAGGGACACTTATGTTCATATGTGTTGTCGCCAACCCTCTGATATTCATTAAGGCCTAGTTTGAAAGATTTGCATGAGAAAAGTAGTCGGAAAGTAGGACAAAATGGGGAAAAATCCCTTAATCCCAGAAAGTAAAAAAAAAAAAAACAGGCACTGCAACTGGTCCATTTTTTGTCATTAGTCATCATCAGCATAACTATCATCACTATCATTACACAGTTGTATTTATGATTATTTTGCTCTTTGGGGAATCCCAGCAACTGAAGGATCTGGGAAATCCCACCATTGTTGTGTAAGAGAGCTCCTGATCTCACACACACTCGCCACATGCATGAAGGAATGCTGAGTTCGATTCATAGAATCCAAAATTCATCCTTCCTTCCAAGCTGGACTGCGACTATAACTTCTGAGCTTGTTGACTCCCCAAAACAAAGCTGTTGCTTCGATACCGCTATAAAAAAAAACAACAAAAAAAAAAAAAACAAGAAGAGCTTGATGTTACGGAAAGCATGTGCTCTGCCTCCAAGCAGCTCTTAGTTGTGTGGGAATTAGCTGAGCAGAAAGGAAGTGCCACGAGCTAGCCACTTTAGCACATGCTAATCAGAATTAGAGCCTTGTAACTTGCCGCAGTCTGGGCTAGATTCAGAAGCATCAAAAGAACACGGTCCAGACATTTAGAATCTTTGATGTCTAAAGTTTTCATGCTAAAAGTGCTGTTGTCTTGGTTTCTAAGCAGTGAAATTCCAAAATTAAATGTCACTATTTGGCACAGGAACAAGTCACCATATGTGAACATATAGTATTAAGTAGCCAAACTTGACCACAAGGTCATAATTTTCACAGCTGGTTCATTTACTCAGGATGTTTCGTATCCTGGAGAAATGCATACACATAAACAGTATGATATGATCAAGTACATTTGTGTGTGTGTTTGTGTGTGTGTGTGTGTGTGTGTGTGTGTGTGTTTGTGTGTGTGTGTGTGTGTGTGTGTGTGTGTGTGTGAGTGCCTTTCCATAGAGTTCCCTTCGGCTGATGTTTTACACGCTAGGTGTACAGGTCTTTTCCCAAACTCTCCACAGCATCTGGTATTCCCTAACCAGTCCCGACCCCGCTTAGATGGCATCAGGAATTCATAGCGTCAGTACGGGGAGCATCATAACTGTATTCAATTCCATTCAATTCAGTTTTATTTGTATTGCACTTTTTACATTTGACATTGTCACAAGTGACTGTATAGTGATGTAAAATAAAAAAAATAAAAAAAGAAAGAAACAAAAATACCCACACATTCATATTTTAGTACAACAGCTCTTAAAACATGTGAAATATCCAGCTAAAAGAGGCTACTGTCATAGGGAGCACTATTGCCCAAGGTTTCCCAGCATCACGTTGCCCAGACCATCACTGTTTCCAGTGACTTGCCTTCTTCACATAGTCCATCCTGTTGTCATTTTTTCCCAACAAAACAATGTGCATGCACCCATCTGGCCCTATGATGTAAACTAAAATGTGATTCATCAGACTAGTCCACCTTATTTCATTGCTCCGTGGCCGACTTCTGATGCTTATATGCCTATTGAAGGTACTTTCAGTGGTGGACAGGAGACAAGCATGTACACTTTGACTGGTCTGCAGCAATCTGCAATGCACTGAATACTCTTGTGTGGTCTGTTTGTCCATCATTGTAACTCTTTTGGTGGGTACTGCCTACCAGGAACACCCCCCAGGGCAAATGATCATTCCGGAGATATATAATCCCAGTCGTTCAGCCATCACAATGCAGCACTTGTCAGACTCAATCAGATTCTTCCCCAAACCCATTTTTCTTGCTTCCAACACATCAACTTTGAAAGCTGACTGTTCACTTCCTGCCTAACACATTGCACCCCTTGACAGATGCCACTGTAATAACTGTGATCAATGAAATTCCCTTTACTTCTGAGTGGTTTTACAGTTATAGATGATTAGTATATATGCCATAGTTTGATTCAGGATCAAGACCAAGTAAGTTGTGCATGCCACTGATTATACAGGAGAAAACAATCACTTAAAAAACTCTTTTAAAAGCTCAAATGGAAAGTTGGTTTGTCCATACTGAGAAACAAGGCCTCTTATTTAATTAATATGATTTAAATAAAGTAAAGTCAGTCTTATTGGACCCCTTTAAATATACTATAAATGCCATTCATCCACTTTGTACAGATTTAATGTTGAAAGTTATTTAAATGTGTGTTATAATATTATTTTTCTATTTATTAAAGCTGAAAAAATCTCTGGTGCCGAACCTTCCATCGACAGAACTGACGAGTTCCAAGCTGACTTTTTTTTTTTTATACTCCTACTTATTTTGGGATTATTGAGGTTTGGATTTCCATTGAAAGGGCCAATAAAACAGGCTACTGCGAAAGTTTAGTGATAAATACAATTTAGAAAATGATGGGTTGTGATTTCCACCATTGCAACAGAAGTTACCAACTGCAGTTCAAATTCGTTTAGACGAACCCCATGGGATCCCACTGTAAGAACCACTGGCTTAGATTATTTAAAATAAACAGTCTTCTCCATATTTGTCTTACTGGCTTAATTTTAACCCATCCACTTACACCGAGGAGTCAGTTAAGAATATTAGGGTAATGAAACTGAAAATTTCTGCTACATCTTCCTCAGCGATAAATTAAAGTAGCTGTAAATGATAGTATATGTCGTGGACCCCTGGGAATCACGGCTGTAGTCATTCTTCTAGCCTCAAACCGCGTTTTCCATTTTAAAGAAACCACTGGCCAAGGCGTCATGCTCACATCGGACATGTCAGAAGACCCCGAGGCTGCTGGAGAGCTTTTAAGAGGCATATGTGGAGGGAGGCGGGGGTAATTCTGGAACAGACCCCCGCCCCCCCCTCCTGCTGGGTTCATCATAGAAGAACAGGCTGTCTGAAGAAAGGCCCAGCTCTTTCAGAACAATTAGCACTGCTAAAAAGCCCATCTCACTCCTCCATTAGCTCAGCCATGTGTCTGTCCATTCACCCCATTGTGGAACTAATTAGATTACACCCCTCATGCTCTCCTCCTCCTCCTCCTCCTCCTCCTCATTTTCTTCTCCCCCTTCCTCCTTCTCTCTGTCTCCTCTCCAGCTACACTGAGCATCAGTATATGTCTTTGTCTTTCTGTCTTATTCTTACCTCACATTCTGAGTTCTGCCTCACACATATTTTCTTGCTCGCAATTACAAAAATACACAAATCTGTTTTTCTTTACTACTTTCTATAACAACTCACTCTGTCCTGGATACTGCTGATCCTCAGGCCATTGATTTGTCAGGTCAGAAGACTGGGATCATTATTAATATTTCATAGAATGCAGGAATGTGCACATGCACGGGCACACACACACACACACACACACACACACACACACACACACACACACAGACACACACATACTGAACTGACACATGACACTTCCCATGAGATCCGAGAATATCTGAGATAATCATATTTCTCTTTTTCTTCCTGTGCTGCAGCGACACGTGAGTCATTCCTGTGATTACCTATATTTTTCTGGCATATGAGTTTCATCTCCCATACATACAGTTTAGTAGTAATTTACAGTTAGCAGGCTTTCACTTGAAATTGTGTAGATCATATCGGAGCATGTCAAAAGGCATTAAAACAAACAAAGTTAAAATTGCATGGTGATATGCAAGAGCTGCATCCAATCAGAATACAGAATGAGTGATGCAGCGTAAGAACAGCAGGTTTAACTAGTACTATAGAATCATAGAATATAATCATCGAAGGAAGGGTATCCAGGAGTGGCACGGTGGTGTAGTGGTTAACATGTCTGCCTCACAGCAAGAAGGTTCTCGGACCGAGTCCCGTGCTCGGCGAGGGAGTTACTGTGTGGAATTTACTTTTCTTTACTTTTTTTGTATGGGTTTCCTCCAGTTACTCTGTTTTACTCCCACAGCCCAGAGACATGCACATCAGGCTAATTGGCTGTTCAAATTGCCCCTAGGTATGAGCATTAATGGTTGTGTGTGTTGGCTTTGGCGAGCTGTTTAGGGTGTACCCCGCCTTCCAACAGAGTCGGCCTCCCTGTGACCCTAGTAGGAATGAGTAAGTGAGTAAGTGAGTGAATGAAACTCCACTACATCACCTTCTATATGTGTATTTCATCTACTAACATATTTTAGTAACTGGATACAACACACTGTAAAAATAAAAATAATAAAATAATAAAAAATGAATAAACATTGAGATCTCAAAATTGTAAAGAAAACATCAGAAAACTTTAAGTAATGTTTGCCGAACTTTAATTCCAAGTTCTGATAAGTTAAATTAAGTCTTTTTTAAACAAAAAGTTCAACAAACTTCAAGGCAAAACTTTTCTAAACAAAAAGGCTCTCACATTTTTTTGTTGTTTTCTGCATTGTATTATTTATTTATGCATGTATGTATTTGTTTGTTTGTTCTAAGCCCTGCTAGCTATGTAGCTAACTAAATGTAGCAGTTAGCTGCATGTGCTCTAGTTTTAAAGATTAATAAAATATTAATAAAAAAAATAGAAAGTGACACATTAGATCGCCATGTGCTCCATTTTATAAAATGTCACAAAAATAACAAAAACTAGTGTTACTTAGATAAACAATACTGCTACTACTACCACTACTACTACTACTACTACTACTACCACTAGTAATGAATAATAATAATAATAATAATAATAATAATAATAATAATAATAATAATAATAATAATGTCTTTCTATCTTCTTTACCAATGTTACATTTTTGACAATTTATTTTCATTGCTATCTCTCTCTCTTTCTCTCTCTCTCTCTCTCTCTCTCTCGCTCTATCTTTTCCCTTTCTCTCTCATGTTTTTTTTTTTTTTTTTTGGTTTGTAGTGGAGGGAAGTGTGCGCAGGGCTGATTAGCATCACTGTTTCCTCCTTTCCCATAACCCCCAGACCCCCGCCGGTCGCCTGTTTACTTTAAGTAATAAAAAGGGCCTTCACTCAAGAGGACGTGCCCCTCGTCAGAGAAACCTACGTCCCACTCCTCCAAACATATGCACCCACGCATGCACTTACAGAAAGGCACTAGCACACTCACACACTCTGGCGTATCAGCCACGCAACGTGCAATTTGTCTTCTCTTGTACTGTCCAGCTCTCAACTCACATTTCATGAAATCCAGGAGACCGGTCCCAGGGTGCCCAAACACAGCTGCTAGCTGGGCCTGAGTGGATGTTAGTGCTTCCAAAAGTAGACGCAAGCTGCTGGTGTGTGTAACTGGGGTGATGTTTTCACACTGAGCTCTTCAAGCAAAAGTTAACCCAACATGTGTCACTTTAATTGATGGAAGTGTGAAAGTGTTTATAATAGCACTGCGCTCATTAACAGTGAGATTTATACAAATGCTGGAACCCACATAGTGTATGAGGGATACATAAAGTTACAGACATACAACAGTTAATCGAACAAATAAGTCATGTGTGTATGAGAAAGAGAGAGAAAGAGAGAGAGAGAGAGAGAGAGAGAGAGAGAGAGAGAAGTTAATCCTAAATCAATGCTATAATAATGTTTATAGTAATGATGATAATTACGGTGGTGCAGTGGTTAGCACTCTCACCTCAAAGTAAGATGGGCCTTGGCTTGGCAAAGGCATTTCTGTTTGTTGTTTGCATGTTGTGCCTGCCATGCTTTTGTGGGTTTCCCCCATGTACTACAGTTTCCTCCCACAATCCAAAGACTTGCACATTAATATAATTGGCTTTTCCAGATTCACACACCCCTGGGTGTGAGTTAGTGTGAATGGTTTTGTGTGTGTGTGTGTGTGTGTGTGTGTGTGTGTGTGTGTGTGTGTGTCTTCGCCCAGCAATGGACCCGAGTCAGCTGAGATAAAGCAGTTTGACATATAAATGAGTGAATAAATGAATGAAAAATTCTGATAATAACAAAGATGATGATGACGACGATGACAGACACCCATTGAAGCTTACATGTGGGCATATTTATGTACCTAAGGTAATATGAACCCAAGGGTATCAATTGCAGCCCTTACATACAAAAGTTTCATGACTATTTATTGGGGGAAAGTTCTTCATATGCAGAGCTGGTCTTCACAGGTGCTTGAACTGATTCTTTGTGCACCACATGCAGATTTAAGTGCATGCCTTGAAGGTTGCCAGATCGGTTCTATTTGTAATGATCACATTAATCACTGCAATACTAAATTGGGATGTAAAATCAAGGTCATGAAATTGTGCTATTGTATATTGTAAGATACTACTAAACACAATTTTTTAAAAAGAAGACATGCCCACAGTTTAAAGGAGAAGCTGATCATTTACAACTAATTTAATTCAGGATCCACATAAATTCTGACCTTAAGATAAGACATGTCTTAGAAAGATCCAGTTTTTTTCCAGACTGCCATCCAGTCTTTTTCCAAAGAAAGGACTTTAAATTAGTTAAAGTGTAACATTACTGTATTTATAGCAGAGTTCCTGAGTGGCGCTCCAGAGGCATGGTAGTCCCTAGTCCATTCCTGAGTTTATGCTGTTGGGCTGTTATGTACCACTGACTTGCGTGATAATGGGAAGCAATTGGAAAAATAAAATACAATTATTTATTCACTGCAAAACTGAAACCCAAAAAATAAAGGCTCATATACCAGTGCTCAAACTTGCACAGAATGAAAGAAAAAAAACACTCAATCTAACTGAGGTAAGCAGGTAAAATTTCATAAAGTAAAACAACGCCGAACATGAATGGGAACACGGAACATGAACTCATAAAACGGATATTTAAACTAATAAGACAAGTGATACAAATGAACACAGAAATCAGCTAGTTAAAAGCGGTAAAAAGAAAACTCTGTGTTAATCTTTTTGGCTTTCACTCCAGACCGTAATCGAAAAACGCAGGAGAGATTTATTTATTTCCTCCAGGTCTGAAGTTGATTCACTTCCTTACAGAAGTCACACTACAACCTGGTACACCTATGAACAGAGATATCTATTGGGAACTAGGCAGTGCCTAAATCTATATATTATTCTTCTGGCATTCCATAGTTTTCTGAGTATATGTATGGTCCAAAAATCTACACTTCATAGTTATACAAAATACTGCTCCTTATTTCAAAGCGCCACCACTTTTTGACTTAATTCATACAAAAATTGCATATATATATACACACACACACACACACACATGGGTATATATATATATTTGTTTTTGGGTTTTTTTGGAGTGTTGAAAGGATGTTTAATGTGTGGTTTTGTTAATTTTGTTATATTTTGACAAAGAAATATCACCTTTTTGATCAGATGGGCCTCTGAACGTAACTTCTGTCAAGATCCATATATTTGATATCTAGGTCTATATGATGTAGATACCGGCAGATATCTGTTCTTGGTTTTAGTAAACTGGATAGAAGGTAGCATTGGCTGCACTCAATAAAATAATTGTCCTAAAAAATCCATACAGGTTCTATCAACATGAAAAATCTCAGGTGAAATGAATTTATTCTGCACATAAAATTATCTCTTAATGAACATTATTGTTTTCTATTGAGTAATAACTTTGTAAATTGAGAAAAATTTTGATTGTTTTTAATGTTTTAAAAATGTTAATAAATGTCCCCCAGAATGTACTTAAGACCAAATAATGAGCTAATATTGCTTGAGTCTGTAGATCCACCTGACATCTGAACACTGATGTGTGCAATACCAGACTATGCATAGGTGCATAACTCATGAGGACACATCTGTAAGTGCATGAGTCTGGACAGTGCTATGTCTGAGAGAGAATGTGAGCATGTGTTTACTGTGTAAGAAGAATGGGCAGGAGGTTTGGTGTAAACGTGACCATGGCATGGAGCATGTCAGGAAGTAATGTGTGTGACAATGTGTTTCCAGCCAGTCTCCTTTACATCTGGCGTGTCCATAAAAGACACATAAAGACACACCATAGCAATATACTGTAGTGTAGATAAAACCTACTCAAACTGTAGCCCTTCTATACACCTGGATAAAACATATGTACACTGTATAAACGGGATGAACTGAGAAAATTATGACACAATGCAGACCAAAATGGGGCACATCATGTTTCCCATAGAGCTGACATGTGTCACAGGGGAACAGTCTATAGTCCATGATCTGGTTTAACTGCACACACCTGCAGCACCAGCAGGCAGACATCAGCTCGCAGTATACACTCCTACACACCAAGGGAACCGAAGAGACGCTGACCGGCTGTATGTACTTTCCAGTAGTGTTATGGTGATTTTGGACTGGACCGCCTGCACTAATTATCTGCCTTTAACAAGCAGACAATACAGTTGGCCTTTAGATTTCTCTCAGAAATATGGCACTGATTAATTACAGAAATCTACTACACATTACTATGTTCAAAGGAAGGACTGATCTGAGCTGGACTCATTCAAAAGGCGCATTTGATAGAGTTCAAGAAACACAGGTGCAGCTTTCTTGTTAAAAAAAAAAAATCTATTGGAAAGGAAATTTAAATATTTAGTGGGGTCTGGCCTACCCTGTCCTAGAAAAACTGGGATTTGGTTTAATTTACAGCTGAAACATATTAAATTTTGAAAATGAATGAATGAATGAATAAATAAATGAACAAATAAATAAATAAATAAACAAATAAATAAATAGGGGCAGCCATGTCATAATAGATAGGGAAGCATGTGTGGGACCTAAAGGTCTCTGGTTCGATTCCCGAAGCAGCAGGAAAAATGTGTGGCTGGGGGTGGGGGGGGGGGGGGTTGAGCAGCACCTTCCCCTTTCTCCACCTTCATGGCTGAAGTGACCTTGATCAAGGCACCTGACCCCCAACTGCTGTCTAGGTGCATCAGTGTGTGGCAGCCCACTGCTCCAAAAATGTATGTGTAATGTATAAGTATGTTTGTTTGTGTGTGTGTGTGTGTGTGTGTGTGTGTGTGTGTGTGTGTGTGTGTGTGTGTGTGTATTCCAGGATGGATGGTCAA
>JAOUQZ010000031.1:4371944-4379444 GCA_028564935.1 Neosilurus hyrtlii
TATATAAACGTGTGTGTGTGTGTGTGTGTGTGTGTGTGTGGTTACTCACTCTTTTACTGAACTGTTTAATCCTGGTGGGGTGGTGCGCCCTGAACAGTTCATTGGACAATCTAAGGGCAGCACACACAACCAATAACACTCACACCTAGGGGCAAACAGCCACTTAACCTAATATGCATGTCTATGGGCTGTGGGAGGAAACTGGAGTACCCGGAGGAAACCCATGCAAGCACAGGGAGAACATGCAAACTCCGCACAGAAACGCCCGAGCTGGGGACATAGACCAAGAACCTTTTTGCTGTGAGGCAGACATGCTAACCACTATGCCATGATGCCTCTAATGTTTTCAAGATTTCTTTCTTTTCTTTTTTTTCTTGTTTTCATTCTTACATTTTGTTGTTGAGTGATTGGGAAGCTACAGGGATATTTTAGCATAGAAAACATGGCTAATTAGCACACATGCTATCATGAATACTTTTAAATGATCAACTTCTTCCCTCTGCTCTTTCTAGTCATTATTGTGAGATGCATTTATTTATCCTCAATAAACATGAAAATATCTCTGAAGAATAAATCTTCAGAGATATTCTTAAAACATTGCCTCCTGGAAAAGGATGAATGGTTAAGTGGGATGGATTTCCAAAGTTTATTTGAAATTATTATAAATTTATCTTTCAAGGTTACAGGTTGATAAAATAAAGTGTTCTAAGTGCTGACGGGGTCGTATTCATATTTATATTGAAAATCTCGCAGAAACATACCTATAGGCTGTTGTTGCTGTGAGTGCAAGGTACATCCACCACGCAGCATGAACAGGCCCGATATGGTTACTGGTTTTAATTACCACTTTCCTTGTCTGACAATATGTTCTGTAGTTTGTGGACATGACCAAATTAGCAGAAAAAAATCTCTGTGGTTTGAAGGATTTATGGGATGGCTGGATTTTGAAGGTCACTGAAGGTCAGAGGTAATTGTCTTATTTGAAAGGCCATATATGGTTTCCTGTTAGTGTTTCATGATAACAGCATGTCTATCAGCACTGGTTTCAAAGTTATACGCGTGCTCTTTTTAAAACTTTGTGACCTTGACATGCTAAAGTCAATTTATTTCTTAGACTCAGCTAGAGTAGTGTCGCCACCATGCATGGGTGTGGTCAAGATTCTCTTCGCAGACAAAAATGTCAGTAAGTACAATGTGTGACCTGTGATAGCGTAATACAGATTAAGTCACAAAGTGGTGTTTTGAGTAAGAGCCAAAGCAAGTTGACAATGGTGTACATGGACGAAAATGTGATATTGCCAAAAATACATCCTTCATAGCATAATCTTCAACATCTTCAAATATCCATAAACACAATCTACCCACATATAAAATCCACATATATTGCTGCTTTTCTAACGGCTTTTGTGATTGCTCAGGGTATTTCCTTATTATCCATATATGGTACCAGAATAC
The DNA here is from genome assembly GCA_028564935.1 of Neosilurus hyrtlii. NCBI lineage: Eukaryota > Metazoa > Chordata > Actinopteri > Siluriformes > Plotosidae > Neosilurus > Neosilurus hyrtlii. The sequence continues at coordinate 4,373,400 of JAOUQZ010000031.1, forward strand.
TCTACCTACTATCCCAGAGTGATTCCCTGAATCATACCATGGTAAACCAATGAGAAGCCTCAATGGTCATAACATGACTAGGTGTAAACTAAACCCCTTTGTTGCTAGGAAGGTGCTAGGAAGATCACACTGATTGGTCGAGAGCCGGATTAATTCCGTGTATGGTTGCTAGGGAGTTTACAACATACAAAGTCATGTTACTCAGTCAATTTTCATGCCATAATCATGTATTATACCCCATTTTGAAGCACATTAAATTCTCTTTCCAAATATTTCAACATCTCAGCATGTAAACTGTATTATGCTGAAAAGGGTCACATATTGTAATTCGGTTTTGTGGTGGACGTGATCATGAAATAATTTTTAGGTCAATGTTTTTTGTCAAATTATAAATTTCCTTAGCTTGAAAGAATGTAAAATGTGGGATAGTGTACATTAAGCCAGTCCTCATTGTAAAATTGACCACTTCAGAGTGATTCGAAACCTTCACAACCCCCCCCCCCCCCCCCCCCCCCCCCCAGAGTACTAATCACCATATATATATATATATATATATATATATATACACCCATAAAACCCTGGATTAAAAAAAGAGGAAGTGGATAAATATAAAAAGCCTTTTTCTGCTCAGTCTGAAGCCACTCTGAAATCCCCTGGGTCTATTCATTCAAGTAAAGAATTTGATGATGTATGCCAAATCAAAACATATATATAGCATGCATTCAGTTTTCCAATTTTTATCTTCGTTTGCATATTTTTTTTGGCTTTTTCACATACATAGTCCTCAAAGACAGGCCAGCATTGCCACTGTGTGTTTATCAGGCCACCACTTGTCTCTCATCTGCAACACCTCGAGCCTGTGTGATTACTCCCCCAGGATGTCTCGCTGAAACGTTTGTTTGAATTACAAAGTGTATGGTCAAAGACTGGCCATGCGGCTCCTTCTAAAATCCTCCTAAATCTGGAGCTGCTTTCATGTCTAAGGTGAGAGGCGTGAAGAGATGCCATGTCAACCTGTGCTGTCTCAATGGGATGGATTTCTCTGAAGCTTGGGTAAAGGGGTACCTGATGATGGGTAACACATCACGGGCAAAAGGGGGAGGAAGATGAGTTATTACCACATGGAGAGGGTGTTTCAGAAGGGCACAGACAGAAGCATGGCCCTCTGATGAGTCAAATTGTATAGAACTGAGGATAAATGAGATCCAGATCTTCCTTGGATGCCTACAATGCGGTTCCAATTAGCAGGCTGTCTGGTTCAAAGGCAAGACCTCGATACACTTCTGCTCAGCATGATCCACATCTCATCACCTCCCCTTATGACTTTCACCTCTGTTATCACTCGGCTACGTTTTATCTTTCACACTCTCAAATTTCGATTTCAAGAACATCGTCAGTGTGTCACCACATCCGGCTAATGTTTTGGCAAAGCACATATCTATCCGAATAAGAAGTGTTTCACAGAAAAACAAAACAAAACAAAACAAAAAAAATTTCTTTTTGCCATAATCCATAGAGATAATGATTTTTGTACTGGTTAATGTGAACGACAGATTACACTGAATTCCAGGTAAAAAAAAAGAGAAACTTCATCCAATTAAACAAATTTACTGGTTTCCTCCCATAAGGACCCAGGTGTAAGGACCCAGAACCTTCTTTCATTGAGGCAGATGTGCTAACCAATGCATTACCTATCCACGAGGAAATGAACCTGACTTGGGTTCTCCGATGACATTTTCCATCATATAACAGGTGAGTTTCCAAAAATAATGCACAGACTTTCCTAGTTGTCCAATTTTTTGTCACAGACCTGATGTATACCTGTTGTGCACCATATATGACCAGGTTATTAGCAATGAGACTCTTAAATTGTCAGTATGCATTGTTTACAAAAAACACGCTAACACACAGCATGTAACATACGTTACAAACATACACCTCAACACTTACAAAAACTCATTACCTCAATATTTACTCTTGCTCAAGTTAAGCTTCATATCTTTACCTTGCCCCAGTGCAGGTAACTGGGGTATCAAAGGCCAGCCATGTCTGTCACTGCCTGTGGTGAGAGGCATGTAAAAGAACCATTGCTGTCTTTCGAAAAGAGTTGGCCATTGGGTTGCCGTCAGCGTGTTTCTACCCTGCGATTGCCTGAAGCCCTGTCCAGAGTTTCTAGAGTTGGCTGGGATGGGCGCCACCTTCCCGTGACCCTAATTAGTGTTAAGTGATTCAGAAAATGAATAAATGAATGAATCTTTACCTTGAAATCTGTGTTGCTCAGTATTATTCACATCCTCTCCATTGTATTATACCTTTACTCTGTAATTTTTATTGATTGTTCGATGTATTTTGTACATATGTTCTTCTTCCATCTTATATTTTTAGCCGTAAAATGCGGGGGAGGGGTTTGGGTGGTTGTGGGGAGTGGTTTAAAAGAATTACATTATCTTCATTTTCATTCATTTTCTGAACCACTTAATCCTAATTAGAGTCGTGGTGAGGCTGGCGCCCATCTCAGCCAAGTCTGGGTGAGGGTAGAGTACCATCTGGACAGCTTGCCAGGCCATCGCAGGGCATTACTATTATTAGACCTTTTTTTTTTATTATTTTGACTAATTGTTCTCTTCTTCATCTGTTCTCTATCTGTCGCTCCTTGTTCATGTGTTACATTAAGCAGATCGCCATCAATCACACAGTGGTGACTGCTTTACTGCAGATCTCCACCACATCACCGTCACGACACCTTCAGAGCGTGCAAGTGCATAGCTCCGTGTAAAACCACAGTTCTTTTGTAATTCTTCTCGTCTCTCTCTTTTTTTTTTCACCTCGCTCACAGAATTAAATCTTAAGTATCGTGTCGGTTATTTGAAACAAGTCCACCTGTTTTCCAGACCCAAATCATGGGGAGCATAAGAATTAAATCCAAGGCTGTGCTTAAAATAAAACTGTAGGGTTTGCAGAGATTGGCCAGAGATTCCGGTGAGCATATCTGTTTGTTTAATACTTAACAAAACCACATTGCATCAAAGTGCATATTGGCCGTCGATCACAACGTCCTCGTTTAATCTCCGCACATGCAGCTGACGTTGCAGAGAGACATTTTAATCAGAGTCTCACTGGCTGCGTGAGTGCAAGCAGACCTCAAATCTCCTGTCTTCCTTTTTTCTTTCTTTCTCAGGCCTTCTTTCTAAAGATAACCTCTGACAGGTTAAATTAATGAGCTTTTATTATTTCTGCCGATTGCCGCAGCTTTTGTCAGCCTTTCTAAAAGGAAGCAAGGGGAGATATCAAGAGAATAAGAGAGACCTCTTTCCACTCCTCTCTTACAGGAGATCTCAGTTCCCTTTGATTCACTGCCCAACACTTTCTCCAGGAGAAAGTGCCCCACAGATGTTCCTCCAGAGACTACAAAGAAGGAGGCCTTTATGAGGAGCGAGTCTATTTTGGGTTCTCAGCATTTTCAAGCTGTGTGGCTTTGAAAGGTGCAGGGCCCTCTCCTTTTTTCCCCCTACTGAAGTCCTGTTTTGATTCTTTCTGGATATTTTTAGATTAAAGCCTTCTTTGTAAAGACAAAAGCAAGGATGTAATATTTTATGACAGTATTGACGTGTGATCATCCAGGCCCTTCTAGACAAAATAAGACTCCTGGCATCAATGAAAATGGGGAAAGTGAGAAAATTTGCTTGTACAGTGACTCTATAGCAATTACATCCCGAATGGAGGCTCTGTTAGCAAAGTGACTTGGAAATTTCCCTGATTTTCACAGGTTCATGACTGCATACTGGCAGAACTCCCATGAACAGGGGATGAACTGAGACTTTGTTGCACCCTGAGAAGCTGCATTCTCAGAGAGAGGTTTTAGCCCTCAGTATTATCTTTAATTAAGTGTCCAATCCCCTTTAAGAGCTGTGCAAACAGCTAATAAATAGGGCTCACTAAGGCATGCAAACAGATTCGATGCTTCGAAGAGTGCACAGCCATCTCCAGATGTTTTTGTCTTTTGTTCTTGATGGTCCCATTGGGCTGGACCTAGAAAAAGGGACCCTCAGTCTAAGCGTGACACGGAGCCCGGACTGATGTGCAGGAACTCACTCTAAGGACTATTGTCTTTCAAAACGGACTTGGGGTTTGTACACAGGGTGTGGTGGACTACAACTGAAGTCTATCCCTAAAATATTTTGACCGCCACCAGATGCTGGACTGATCCACTGAGGTATGAACACTGACCAAGTGTAAGAGAAGGCCACAAGGATCAAGCCCTTATAGACTGTTACAAAACATGGTGAGGACACGTGTAAAGTGTTGCAGCGTGCAGAGAGGATATAGCCTTCATTTCGTTGCCTGCAGATCTAGCACATGTTTCTGGGTTTAACGTCATGCCAGACAGGTGTTTATGCTCAGAAGACATCTTTATGGTGAAATATCACAGTTAAGGGCTGCATTTTGTCTGAAGGGAAGAGTGAGGAGAGAAACGTTAAAATAAAGGAGAAAGGGAAGACAAATGAAGACGCTCAGTTCACCGTGGCCTTGATAAGATATTGGGATCGGTCCAATGCAAAATATATACAACCAAGCACCTGGTGATACTCTTCATTAGTGGCAGATGATGCAACACACATGCACCAGCACAGCTAAATACATTATACTCAAAAACACTTCCATTTAAACAAGAGGATTAGATGACTGGAATCCTTGCATTAGGACATAGAGCTATGAAAACGGGCAACTAGCGGATACTCAGCACATTTTAGGAGAAAAACAATTCACACTACTAAGTCATGGCAATATTGTTTATTTCTAGGGAAAAAAATATCTGCTGGGCTTCCTCTGGATTTGCTAGTTTCCTTCTATCTCCCAGAAATATCCCAGTAAGCGTTTCTAGGTGGGAATATGTGATGGTGTTTGGTCCAGTCATGAACTAGTGTCTCATCCAGAGTGCATACCCAGTGCACCTTGGAAAAAACTCACACAGGAGCCCACACATTCCTGTAGATCAGTGGTTACCAACCTTGTTCCTGTAGATCTACCCTCCTGCAGGTTTTATCCCTAACCAAAATTTAATATACCTCCTTTAGTTGAGTAAGAAATTCTTAAAGTTAGTCCATTGCAGGTTACCCTCCCAGTATTTTTACAGGTACGCATTTATACTGCTGGGTGGACAGAGGCACACTTGTGCTTAAGGCCTTGCCCAGGGGGTCTAACAGGGATTCAAACCCACAACCTCATGATCCCAGCACCCTAACCACTACACCACCAGCCCCGCAATTGCATTTACAGCGTTTGGCAGACGCTCATATCCAGAGTGACTTACAATTATCATTTTTATACAACTGAGCAATTGAGGGTTAAGGGCCTTGCTCAAGGGTCATACAGAGGTCATAGAGGGGATTGAACCACTGACCTCCAGATCAGTAACCCATTGCCTTTACCACTAAGCCACCCCTGCCCTCGCATTACATCTGTAATCAACTTAACGCAGTACTTTTTGAGCATGTCACTTTTTTAACAGAGCAGTGTATTTTAGACATAAGACTCAAATTACATTTCATTTAAAGTGCAACTTTAAGCCCAGCTCTGACCCTCACTTCCACAGTATAATTTAGAAAAAAGTTGGCAAAGGGGAAGGGCCGAGGAGGGGACAAGCTGGGGAAGGGGGGCATCAACTCCTATGAAAGATGAGTCTCAAGCAACATATATTTGAAAATGAGCTCAGTTTCACAGTCTCCCACATAAGAATGGGAAGTGGTGTAGACGTGAAAATGATGTAGGGAGGTAGAAATGCTATAAAGAAATGTATGAAGCAGAGAAATTCTGTAGAAAGTTGGTAGAGGAATAACAAATGACCACATGTTAGACTCTACATTAGCATGGCCATTGCAAAGTTTAGGATGATTTTTACATTTTTTTGTATTTATTTATAAATTTGTCTATTTATTTATATTTTAACAAGATGATGGTGCTTTGATCCACATTTTAACAATGAAATTTTTTTAATTAATTATTTATTTGTTTTTTTTTAGATACCCCTAACAAGGAGGTTATGAT
>JAOUQZ010000031.1:4382733-4396396 GCA_028564935.1 Neosilurus hyrtlii
GTGTGTGTGTGTGTGTGTGTGTGTGTGTGTGTGTGTGTGTGTGTGTGTGTGTGTGTGTGTGTGTGTGTGCATTTGTGAGTCTCTGTCTCACATTTGCCATATTTTGCATTATTACACATATAGCGGTTGAATTAGATTTAGTGGCTGCTTTGTTTAAAATAGACAGTGATAGATAGATAGACAGATAGACAGACAGTCAGACAGACAGACAGGCAGACAGACAGACAGACAGACAGACAGACAGACAGACAGATAGATAGATAGATAGATAAACAATCATTGTCAAATTAACTTCATTCATTCCTGCGATGGCCTGGTGAGCTGTCCAGGGTGCACTCTGCCTTCGCCCAGAGTCGGCTGAGATGGGCGCCAGCCTCCCCGTGACCCGAATTAATATTAAGCTGTTCAGAAAATGAATGATGATCCTGATAATCCTATTAGTGTTACCGTGAGGTTGGAGGCTATCTCAGTCAACGCTGGGCAAAGTCAGGGTACACCCTGAACAAATTGCAAGTCTATTGCTGGGCAAGCACACACACACACAACCATTCCTACACACACCTAGGGGCAATTTGGAAAAGCCAGTTAGCCTATGGTGCATGTCTTTGAACTATGGGAGGAAACTGAAGTACCCGGAGGAAACCACCCATGCATGGGGAGAACATGCAAACTCCACACAGAAAAAAATTATTATTCATAACTAAAATTTAAATGAGTAATCTTGTAAAAGTAATTTTGTAGTGAAATTCACAGCAATGAAATAAAAATGATTAACTGCCATGAGCAGTGAACTTTCTCCTGACTGCGTTCTGAAGCTCAACTGCGCCCTCTATCACTGACCTGATGCAACTACACAAACTGACTGTAATAGAAACTGATGTGAAAGAAGTGGCACAGAGTGTGTATAGTCTAGCAGGGTTAAAACCTCCCTCAATGTTGGGAGGAAATATACATAAATGCAAAGCTCAATTTTGTTGGTAATCTGTAGTGGTTAGCACTGCTACTCCATGGCATGAAGGTAAGGGGTTTGAATCCCGTGTGGTCTTTCTGTGAGGAGTTTACAGGTTTCACCTATGCTTGCATGAAGGTACTCGCATTTTCTCATACAGTCCAAAAACATGTGGATTAGGCCAGCTGGCTCCTCTACAGTGCTCATACTGGAGGTGTGAATGTGAATGGTCATTCTGTGTCTGAGTTTTCTGGCATCCACATACGGCTTAAAGTGGATAATGTGTTAACCTTCGTGGAATCAAGAACAACAGCATAACCACTGCTTGTAACTTAATATTACACAGAATAGTATAAAGTAAAGGCTGGGGCTGATTTCTTTCTGGGACAGACTTTATCTTCATGAAGGTACATTCAGTAGAGACAATCATGTCATTTACACTCGGTGATACGCCCCTACATTTGGTGTTATTTTGGTGTAATTTATTTATGCCCACTTAAATAATGAATGCCCCATTAGTAATGATTAAGGAGGAGCACATGACGTACAATAGTAGGCGTAATAAATATAGATGGATTACTTTCTTTCAGATTTATTTATTTATTTATTTATTTTTTGGTGAAAGTTTTGACTAAATTCAAATAATTAAAGCGCAAACTGGGAGCACAGATTGTTGTTGTGTACTGTGTTAGCTGCTTGGCCTATCTGTTTTCTGTGAGTGTCCTCCTAAGTGGATGTACATGCATAATAGATTTCTGCCTGTGATGATACCCATGCTGTAATACTCCCCCATTATTGTTATATTATGCTAAAACCATGCAACTGATAGGAGGTTTTTTCAGCCTTTAGTACCTCATGTCTTTGTAATTAATATGAAATCACAAAATAACCAGGAAGCCACTATGAAAAGCCAATCCGGATGTAATTATCTTAATGGCTTAAAACAATGTGCAGAGCACTTGGAACAGTTCTAATCTCACTAGCATGTGGTTCACAGACAGCAGTGCAAAGAAATCCATCTGCAAACTTTATTATAATGTTCTGCTTGTGTTTGTTATATAACATTGGCGGTGGTTCTGATACTTTACAGCATGGGGAAGAATGTGGTGGGGTTTTTGCCAGGGTGTTCACAGCAGAGCCCCTACACGCACACGCACACACACACACACACACACACACACACACACACACACACACACACACACACACACCCCTTCATTCTCCTTTGAAGTTTTCTAACATTGCAAAACTGTTTGATTTGTCTACGGCTGTTATTATTGTGCGTTCACTTCCTTTTTCTTTTTCTCTGTACGTTTTGAGGAAAGAAAGAAGACAATACGCCAGCTCCGGCATCTGATGAATTGTATGTTTGTTCGGGCATGGCCACGTCTGTTTCCGGTTTCACACATTTGTTTGTAGTCTGAGGAGAAAGGGCCAAAGAGGTTAACAGAAAACTTCACCCTTTAGGTCTTCCGTGCTCATTTTAAGAACCAACATGTGGTCATCAGTGTCATGCAGGTTTTCTTTTGGAATGAAATTCCTAGTTTATTTATTTATTTATTTATTTTTAAGTTTGAGGTCTATTTTTACTCTCTGCTCTTGACTACCTGTTGGAATTTGACCCATGCTTCGTCTCTACCTACAAAGAAATAGAAAAAAATTTTAAAAAAAGGCCGCGGCATTAGTTCTTTAATCCATCCAATTCTCTCACCTCCTCATCCGTACACACTTCTCCAACCAATCAACTGCGGAAACGCTTCAATTCTAATCCCAGTACCACCAACACCATTGTTCTTGTCATCTCGTCAGCCACTAACTAGCTGAGCTGACCATTTGTAGTTACTTATGTCACTGGTATAGTTGTATTGCACCCTTATTACACTTACTGTATACTGGTCTGTCTCATTAATACCTGATGATATTCAACATGATGCATCTGGAAAATTATGTGTGATAGAAATGGATCTCTCTCTCTCTCTCTCTCTCTCTCTCTCTCTCTCACTCTCACACACACACACACACACACACACACACAACCATTCCCAGTCACATTCACACCTAGGGGCAATCCAGACAATCCAATTAGCCTAATATGCATGTACTGTGGAGGGAACCAGAGCACCCACAGTGAACCCACCCAAGCACACAGAAATGCTCTTGTTGGGCAAAGAGCTTGAACCCAGGACCTTCTTTTTTCCTTTAAACTGATATCCTGATATCATTTAGACACATCAGGCACATATAAGCCAGAACGTTCAGGGTAAGAACGTGTATCAGCAGTTTCAACATAAATATTACTAATAATACATAGGATCCCATTAACAATGCTATTCTCTTGATCCCCTTTGACTTTTTGGTTCAAGAAGATTGACAGGGCCATAAAAACATGCCCACGCAAAGAAATGGCCACAGAAGCTGATTCAGATGGCTAGTCTGACACTAGGATGGACCACAGAGCCCTCTGGTGGTGAAGCTCAGTCATGGCAAACGTCCCAGACAAGGGATCAATAGTGCTACTTGATTAGATCCAGATTTGACCGTCAGAGGCCACAGATGAATGAGTTTTGTAGTCTGGTGAGCGGCCGGCGTTGAGTTCAGACTGTCAGACATGTCTGGTGGGGGTTTAAGGAGAAAGAGAGTAAAGGAGGGGTAGGCCTCAAGGCAAATGCCAGAGAAAAAGAGTGTGGTACGGTAAAGCCCGAGAGTCCTCGAGCCTCTTTTACAGAAACAACACTCTCTCTCACGGAGTGCGCAGCAAGTTAAATGAGAGGTGACAGAGTATTCATTTCAGATGCTTTTTTTTTTTTTTCTCTCCTGAAGCTCAAACTAAAAGCCTGGTGAATGATGAGCGCTTACCAGATTTACTAAAGGGAGGTAATTTCCAATATTTTCTCCATGTGCAGGTTAGAATTTTCTGCTGAGGGATAATTTTTTTCTTCCTCACGATGCAAATGGATTCCAAGATAAATGGGTCTGGTTTTTACTAAAAGGTTGCATGTGAGAAGATAAGAGAGTCTATAACTGAAGGAATGGAGGCGATATATATAAATTTTTTTGATATACTGTGTTAATCCTGCAAGGGAAATTTTTGGCTCTGCATTTAACCCATTCAAAGTGAGCACACACACACACACACACACACACACACACACACACACACTCTCGGACCAGTGGGCTGCCACACACTGCTGCACCCGGAGAGCAGTTGGGGGTTAGGTGCCTTGCTCAAGGGCACTTTAGCCGTGAAGGTGGAGGAAGGGAAGGTGCTGCTTACTCCCCCCGCCGCCTCACATTTTTCCCACTGGTTTGGGAATCGAACCAGTGATCTTTAGCTCCCAAACCTGCTTCTCCAACCATTAGGTTATGGCTGCCTCAAATATATGATTAGGTATTATAATAATAATAAGGAGGAGAATAAGAAGAAGAAGAAGAAGAAGAAGAAGAAGAGGAAGAAAAAGGAGAATTAAAAAATATAATTGAGAGTGTGAAATTGAGTGAAAGGGCGGTTTTTGAATATTTGGTCCACAACACATTTGGTCCACAACGCAGCACTGACATCAGAATAAATAAATTACATTTATTGCCATAAGAATAAAAGTTAAGACTCTTTATCTCAGGACTGAAGTGTTGTATGTCAAATTCCATGATCCACATTGTGGTCTCGTTAATAATTATTCATCGAATGTTGCTGAACGTTTTGCTAGCAAAACTGATTTAGAATTCTAGAATATACTACACTGAAACATAAGAAAATCGCACTCCATAGCAGCTTGTTTGTAAATGTAGCTAAAGTTTTAGTATATATTACACAGAAACACTCTCTCACTCACTCATTTGCCAAACCGCTTAATCCTATTGGTGTCACGAGGAGGCTGGAGCCTATCACAGCCAACACTTGGGCGATGGCAGGGTACACGCTGAACAGCTTGCACATCCATCGCAGGGCCAACACACACACAACCATTAACACTCACACTCATACCCAGGGTGACTTTGAAACAGCCCGTTAGCTTAATGTGCATGGTTTATGGACTGTGTGAGGTACCTGGAGTAAACCCATGGAAGCTCAGGGAGACGTTAAAAACCCCACACAGAAACAAAGCCTGGGTAAACCTGGACTCAACCCCAGGATCTTCTTGCTGTGGAGGGCATGTTAACTGCTACAACAACCTACCGCCCACACAGAAACAAGAAAACCAAACTAAAATAATTAGGATCTAAGCATCCAAGCATTATCCACTCTGGATAATTTCTAATGCACTGGTTCTGTGTAGTACAAACTAAGACGTAATTCTTTTCTTTTTTCCAGACTGACCAGTCTGAGAACTGAATCTACAGGGTGTGTCTGGTATACCAGACATAATTATACAGTGAGCATAATTTAAGTCTTAACTACATTCTACATGTAAATCTTACCTACCATGGGTGGTCCATTGGGCATCTCTGGATAACAGTTATAATATTTAGCCAAATGGGGCATCTGACATCATATTAAATCATCTACAGGCCGCAGCTGCGATGCGCATCTCATCAAGTGGTTGTAAAGCCATCTGTTAATTTATGTGGATGCTAAGCTTGTAAAGAGACCACAACGGATTAATTTTACTACTTCCCCTTGCAAATTATTAGGACACACGTGAGCAGGCTGGATCCTTTTTTCCAGACTCTACTGACGATTCATGATACAAGTCTGGTTTCCGGGGAAAAAGTCCAGGAACAAAAGACTCTGTGATGTAGTCAAGCAAAGAAGTCATTGTTAATGGAATGGTCGTGTTGCACTTTGGTGGAAATTGATATATTGCTCTCGTAGAGGTGATATGATTCCTGGACCTGAACTTGACCTCGACCATGTTGGATTTTTTTATGCTCTTGCATGTGTGCCTTGACAGGGCTAGCGTGAAAAAGTGATCCCGCCCATGCCTTCCCTGGTGCCGCCGTCTCATTTCCTCATCCCCCTGGAGAGATGAGAATGATGTGGAGAGCAAGCTATCTCCATCTCCTCTTCATCTCTTCTGCTGTCTCGCTGTTCCAGTTAAATAAATAAGACATTAAACTGGATGGTTCAAGCCTTCATTACCACAGAGGATCGATGTAATCAGACATGTCTGTACATTATAGTACATTCCTAAATAGGCATATTTTAGAGTCATGTCCCTTGAGGTGCCATTGGGACTTTGAAACACGCCTATAATGTTAATGCCTGTATAATTGTATATGCTCTGAAGAAAGAAGAGCAGCAGTGAGTGCAAGTAATTTCTTTTTTCTTTTTCAATTATTACTCATGGTCCCTTACAAAGGTGTGAATCACAAAAAATTTATACCAAAACATTCAAATTTTATTGGTCAGAAAAAGTTGAATAATTTCCTCCCACAATCCACAAACATGCACAGTAGGTTAATTGACTGTTCCCTGGCTGTGAATGTGTTGGGATGTCCTGGTGAGATGTCCAGGGTATACCCCACCCTCGCCCAGAGTCAGGTGAGATGGGCACCAGCCTCTCCTTGAACCTGATTAGGAATAAGTGGCTTATTAAATGAATGAATGAATGAATGAATGAATGTTATTTCTTTATGATAGACTGTTAGTAAGTATAAGAGACTGATACTATGGAGTGCATCATTAAAAGCAATAAAAAAAATCAAACCATTAAAAGAAAAGGGGGAGAGGGACAACACCCTATCCACTGCTCATCAGGGTTCTGATCCTCCTGTCAGGGTTTATTTCATGATGGTTACTGGCTCAGTGTACATTACTCCTTACATAATATGCATCAGCTTTGACAATAACTCCAGCTTAAAAAAATATATCAAAGGTTTATATCCAGGTACTCACTCTAACACATGGCCATCTTGCCAGTAAGAACTCATCTAGGGACTTGAATGGCATCAATAAGCCCATTTCAGTTGACTCTGGTACACCCTGAACAGCTCACCAGACCATAACTGGGCCAACACACATATAATCACTCACCCTCACATTTAGGGATGATTCGGAACAGCCAATTAGCCTACCGTGCATGCTTTTGGACTGTGGGAGGAAACCAGAGAACCTGGAGGAAACCCATGCAAGCAAGAGGAGAACATGCAAACACCACACAGAAATGCCCAAGCCCGGGAATCAAACCCAGGCCTTCTTGCTGTGAGGTGGATGTGCTTACCACTGCTCCACCATGCCACCTAATTGGCAATTAATTAATTATGTAAACAAAAACAATTTTTATAGGTTATGCAATGAACAATAATAATAATCATTACTTATTCATAGTATAGTAACTCTTCTTTACCGGCCTGTATCAGTCCCATAGAAACAACTGGGTTTTATTTTTTTTACTTAATGGACCACATATGTACACAGGTTAGACACTAATAAGGCATTTTTACCTGGATAACTGTGAAAGTGAATATAAGAGCCTCACTCTTTTGCATGCCAATTATCCTTCAAATCCTGTTTGCTTCTCCATATCCCTCTAGTGGACAATTAAAAAAGATGTTATCAAAGCTTTGATGTGAAACCGGCAGTTAAATGTAACTTTAGTTAACTTTATTTATAAATAACTTTTAACAGTGAACATTATCACCAAGTAGCTTTATAGAAATACCATTCTTAATCTTCAATAGATCTCTAACGAGCAAGCAAGAGGTGACAGTGGCAAGAAAAACTTCCCGAAATAGAATAAATAAGAAAACTTGACAGGAGCGACACTCTAAAAGGAAGCCACCCTCTTCTGGGTGACACCGAACAGTTTAAGTTAGAATAACTACAGCTAAAAGAAATAAAAGTAAACAAATGCATGTGTGTATGTCCCAGTGGAGGGATCCAGGTGCCTGCCTACTTCTAGCTATCAGATATGTTTCCGGTCACACTAAGATGGCAATTTCCTGCTATTGTTCAAAAGAATGTACTTGATCTTGGTGAGAATTGTGGGTAGAAAATACTCAAGAGAGGATTAAACAATTCTCAATCATTAAAGCTAATTATACTAAAGCTAATGCATAATATTATTATTATTATTATTATTATTATTATTATTATTATTATTATTATTATTATTATTATTATTAATATTAACATGTAAATGCTAATTAAAAATAATCTAGTTGACACAAATTATTTGCATTTACTGCTAATATTTGGTCAATTAATAATTTTAGAGCATGCAGGCAAATATTCAGTGGAAAAACAATGCAATACAAGAAGTTATTACTAATAACACAATTAGTGCACAGCATGCACTTTGTTTTGTCTTAGAAACCCAACAAACATTACAGCAGTCCAGCACAATGCATTAAGTAAAAAATAGAAATAATAATACTAATAATAATAATAATAATAATAATAATAATAATGATAATAAAAACAATAATAATAATAATAATAATAATGATTATTATTATTATTATTATAGTAATAATAATAATAATAATGATGATGATAATAATGATAATAATAAACACAGACAGTATGTATGTGTTGAACCATTTCAAACAGCAATCTGTCTCTTTTAAGGCTACAATAAATTTTAAACTTTTATTTATAACAGATTTATAGCTAATATTTTTTTTGTGATTTTTTTTTTTGAGTGTGCATGTGTGTGTGTGTGTGTGTGTGTGTGTGTGTGTGTGTGTGTGTGTGTGTGTGTGTGTGTGTTATTTATTATGCTGAAATACGTAATACTGGGCTTTACTTTAATCCCAGCTACTAGCATGAGAACAGTAAACACATTCGAATCATTTACTTTAAATGAAGTTGTGCCTTCATCAGTCGGTATCACAGTAAGACAGTAAGAGCGCAAGTACTTTTCTTCTTCACGTAATCTTCAGGAAATTTGGAGATTCTGATGACGTAACCTGAGACTTGTGGAATATTCCAATTTTTTTTTTTTTTTTCTGTGCAAATGATAAATGTGTTCAGCTAACAGGGCTGGGTCAATGTCTAGGAATTATAAATGCACATTTATCATAAATTACCTGTAATGTAGACAATAATATGTTGCAGATATTAGATATTAAATGGATTTTTATTAATTAATGTAAAAATAATCAATAATTCTGAAGTATTTTCATGAATTCACAATGCTTCAAGGTGAAGTGCAGTTATAGTGAGCTGAAACTTTTCTAAGTTAAGGTTGATTCATGTTTTAAAACCCACAGTATTTATCTGAAGTATTAAGGTCGGCGTGATTTTTATTTTATTTTTTTCCTTTGAATGTTCTTACTTTAAATGCATCCTGTGTAGTCAATATCAGTGGGATGGAAACGGCATTCATTCATTATATGCTTTTTGCATTAAACATGAGTACACTCAGCTCTTCCCTCATCTCAAACATCTACAAAGCTGGAACATCTGGAACAAGAAGCAGAGGAAACAAATAAAATTCAGAAGAATTTTGGCAAGTTCTTCATGATGCATGGAACAACCTATCAGCCTTGTGTGGCAGTTTTTGTGAGAGATTAAATACTGTTTTATGCACAAATAGCTACAGCAACCACTACTTTACTATTTACTGCTCTTTTTTTTACTATTTTTTAATCATTTCATTAGTTTGCTTTGTAATATCTTTATTTGAATTGATCTTCTGCAGCTTCTCCAAGCGAGCTGTTTATTCACTTTTCTCACGTTATCCTAATAACAGATAATCCTCTTTTGCCCAAATAAGCATAATAATTACTTATTACTGGTTACTAATTAATAAGTTTTACATTTTGAACTAATATGAAATTCTCCACTGTGCCATGAACTAATATCCTCCTTCCTATCCCGATCTGAATATCCCAGCAGCGCTGCTCTGTTCAGCCGACCTTATCTTACAAAAGCATGGACTCTTTTTCTTCTGTTCTGATCAAGTTTCCTGCTGTTCCCTTTAGGCCTTCTGCTTATGTGCCACTTTTTTCTTCTGTTCAGACCTCTCGTATTTATTCCAGTCTGATATTTTTGTTGGCCTTGTTAACTGTTGCTGCCATGCTCCGGCAAGAGACTTCAGACTGACTTGATATACTGATAAATAAGTATTTGATCTCAGGCCAAAATCCATATACTTTTAAAAGGCCTTTCTTAAAATGTTTTTTTTGTCATTTATTGAAGTAAAGTTTGAAAACAGGCGAGAAAGATACAATTCAAAACTCTTGTTTTGATATAATAATATCATGTTGGGAAATAACTTTTATTTTATTTGGAGTGTACTGTTATATGCTTTGTTTTTAAAGATTTATTGAGTTGGTTTGGTTATGATTATTTCAGGGACTCTGGTCCAGTGTTCAAATAATGCTGTCCTTCAGGATTTCAACACTTACAGCAGCTTGGAAATATTTTGCAGTGTATGACTTTCTTCTTTTGGTGGATGCAAGTTAGAAAAAAATAAAAGCCACCGACTAAATATAAACTTTCTCCATCGCTACATTGAGAGTAACAGTAATGTAAATACTTGTAGTTTAAATATATCCTATTATTATTATTATTATTATTATTATTATTATTATTGTTGTTGTTGTTGTTTTGTTGTTGTTGCTGTTGTTTTTGTTGTTGTTAATATTAGTATTAGTATTGTTATCGATGATGATGATGATGATGATGATGATGATAATGATGATGATGATGATGATGATGAGCTATATGCCCTTATGTAGAGTTTTTTAAATTTGTATACATTGCTTTGTCTTATCTGATATTTATTCAAGCTAACATTGCTTTTGGCTTCTCTTTAATGCACAAGACATTTAAATTTATGCACTTTTGTTACATGCAATGATGTTTTCAATAAGTAAATAATTTCAAACTCTTGTTTTTTTTGGTGTTGTTATAAATCCATTCTCTTTGTTTGGGTACAATCTCTTTTTGACTTTTTTATTACCAGGATGAATCACTTAAATGTGATTCTATTGTTTATCGAACGAGAGAGAAGTAGGTGTCATAAAGCTCAGCCCTGCGTAAACAGTCCAGCATGGTTTGGGGTTTTAGGGTTTAGGGTGAAGGGTATATGGCCCTGTGTAGGAAATGGAGTCAGTGAAGTGCACAGAGTCCCAATCCACACAGGAAAAAGACGAGTTACAGCTGCATGTCACCGAACCATTAAAAAAGGATGCAATACAATTCATTAACCACTTTAGGCAGGTAATAGGGCATTTAAATGGGCTACACAAGAGGCCCAAGATGAGATGCACTATTTGGACACTTGAAGCAAAAGTCTCTTTTGCACTTGGCATCACACTACACTTTAGCTCATCATCTGGCTGGCTTTCATCACCTTTTGTATCTTTTGTTTTCTTTAAGCAGGAGAGGTGAATGTGGAGTTTTATTCATTCATTCATTTATTCATTATTTTATTCATACCAGGGTCCCGGGGAGGCTGAAGCCTATCTCAGACGACATGGGGCAAAGGCAAGGTACACCTTGAATGGGTCACCAGGTCATCACAACACCAGCTCACACTCACACCTAGGGTAAATTTGGAACAGCCAGTCAGCCTATGGACTGCTTCAGTGGGAGGAAACCGGAGGAGTACACAGAGGAAACCCACCCCAAGAACAGGGAGAACGTGCAGACTCCATACAGAAAAAAACTCCCTCACCGGGTGCGGGACTTGAACCCAGGACCTTCTTGTTATGCACCATATGTATTCATTTATCTAGAGAGGAAGCTGTACAGTACAGTTTGGGACATTTTATTTTCAGGAATTGAAATTTAGAGATTAGAATTATGTGTCCATCACTACAAGTCGGTTGAATTCCTTAAAACAAGCGCAAGTGTCCCAAGTGTTGAAAAAAAAAATGTATTTTTTTTTTGGGTGGAGGGGGGGTGGGTGTAAAAGCCAGCGCGTTATGCTTTTATGGTACTGTTCCAATTTAACTCGAGTTCCCTTTTTCACGCTTCAGAGATCTATAGCGGCCCAAGGAGAGCGCGCGTGGCCCCCTTCCTCGGCGCTGATTGGTCAGCAGCGCGCAGAAGCCTCTCCATTCATACGCGCTCTTCTGCGCACATGCAACCACTGTCATCAATGGCCAGGGCGCTCGTGCAGAAGGGACTAATTATTTTCCCATTCGGAGGATAATTAAAGCGACAGTGATTAAAGCAACGACGGGTGAGTAGATCAACAAAATCAACTGGCATTTATTACACCGTCGATCGCAGGGCTGACGTGTGATCCATGCACGTGTGACGTGGTGCATGACGGAATACCTGTGAAAGGAGAAACTGTTATTAGCCGTCGCTTGTTTTAGAGAACAGCGTGCTGTTAAACGCAATTGAATTGATCGAGTGCCATGCATTCCTCAAACCCGCTGCGCCCCGCACGCGCGCGCGCCGACAGACAGACAGAGACGCAGGCGCGAGACGAACCGAGAGTCGGGTCGGGTGTGTGATGGATAACAGGAGGAGCGCTGAGACTGGAAGGTAAAAGGAGGCTCGCGCGCAATCCGCAGCCAGTGGAGTCGTTTAACAGCCTCGCCGAGTCTCGAGTCGCGTAATTGGCTGCAGATGCGGAATCCACTGCTCGTTTAGGGAACGGGAGAACCGCATTTGGGATCGTTTATGGGGCGAGCGCGAGGTCCTGCGCGAGAAGCGACCGAGCGCGTTAGAACACTTTCAATCATAGAGTCCGCAGGCAGGTACAGGCGCGCGCTCAGGTATCGCCATCCCATCAGGGTTGTTTTTCTTTTTTTCTTTCTTTGTGAAACAGAAGGTTTATGAGGTGCAGTGAAACCTGATGGGGGTTGAAATGTAGAACTATTCATCTATTCAACTAAAGTTTTTTTTTAAGAGCGCGTGCAGTGAGGCGTCATTAAGAGTAACAGTATGACATCACACACGTACATATCCCCAGAAACGTAATCACTGACTTTTTTTCTTTCGTTGATTTATTTGTTTTGTTTGTTTATTTTATTTTTTATTATTATTTTTGTTTGTTTTGTCTTGTTTTTGTGAACTAACCAATTCAACAAATAGGGCTGGTTATTATAGGGTGTATTTCTTCTTTTTTATTTCTTCTTTGTTTAGTCCTCTTTCCTTTTTACTTGCACTTCTCTTTTCAAAACTTCACCCCTTCTTTCCGAGATGTTCATTATCCTATAAATCGTTTCCGGAAGCGTTTCTGCTTTCCAGCCGTCAATCCAGTTAAAGCCCTGCTCCACCACATCTCACCTGTCCTGCATGCGCATTTGCTTCTGTACGTCATGTGTCGCTTTCCGTTTAAAACGAGGTTTACTTTAGTGTTGTGTGGACAGTTTCCTGTTGTTTGCTGGGTGTCCCTGTCCTGCTGTTGCGGGTTTAATAGTGGCTGCGCTGTAATTGCGCACTGAAGGGAACGCAGGAGCCACCGGCCCCGAGCTGCCCTTTCACCCGGGACTTAGAGCTGCACTTATTACAGCGAAAAGTGTTTCAACATGTGCAGGAGGAAGGCCATGGGAGGCAGGGCCTCTCTGTGTTACATCTGGCTTATTCACTGAAATGAGAAAATAAATTTACTGTCCAGAGTCCTGGTTTCTACTAATACAAAGAGTATGAAATTACAGTATAATTATAATAATTAATAATAAAAATAAATAAATAATAATAATAATAAAAATAATAATATTAATAATAATAATAATAATAATAATAACAATAATAATAGAATACAGCAACTACTACTACTACTACTACTACTAATAATAATAATAATAATAATAATAATAATAATAATAATTATTATTATTATTATTATTATTATTATTATTATTATT
>JAOUQZ010000031.1:4396496-4413393 GCA_028564935.1 Neosilurus hyrtlii
AATAATAATAATAATAATAATTATTATTATTATTATTATTATTATTATTATTATTATTATTATTATTATTATTATTGTGGTTAATTTGTTGGTTTGTCTGTTTGTATGTTTGCTTGCTTGTTGGTTTGTGTTATTTATATTATTTTTACACTCAAATATAAGTCTGCAACCTACAATAAAATAAGTTTTTTCTTTATTTTCCTGTTTTGGAAGAAAGGGAACACAAGGTAGTTGCTGTGCATTTCATAACTCACTGCCACCCTCCATTCTGATAATATTTAAAGGATGTTCGTCATAACTACAGGAAAAGCCACTTCATTCCTCTCATTTAGAAGAAACACAGCGTCAGACAGGATAAAATCCATGAGCTGTAAAGTTTAGAAACAATTAATATATGTCTATTATATTTGCTGAGCATATGGCAAATTAATGCATTATTATTATTATTATTATTATTATTATTATTATTATTATTATTATTATTGTTATTATTATTATTATTATTATTGTTATTATTATAATTATGCTATTTATTGCACAGGGATGTGATCTGTTGTTGTTCTCTGGTTTGCACTGATGTCTCTGTATCTTTTGAAGATGTGTGTATTTATTATGTGTATTGTGTCCTGTGGTCTTCTACTACTGTAGGATCCAAAAAAAAAGTTTCTTCTTCTTCTTTTTCTTCTTCTTCTTCTTCATTTATTTATTTATTATTATTATTGTTTTATCTCAACAGGGGCCCTGAAGGGAAAGTCACCCATTTCATGGCCCTTTGTCCAATGACAATGTTTCAGACTGTCCCTGACACATCATCATATGTCAAGGTAAGATATGACTGTCTTATTAGCCTAAATAAAGGCTGCACACTAGTAAAAGAAATCTACTAATTTGAATGTAAGCAGGGTGTTTAATGTTTGTAATGTATTGGATGTATGTTCACTGAATGATATGGCTTGGAATCTGTCCAACAAATTTCAACCTGCCGTAAAACTGAAGCATGTTTTGTTATTCCGCTGACTGACAAGGACAGGGACTGACCTATTCTTAGGTCATTTGATGTAAAGTTATTCCATTGGACACAATGTGGGTTTTCACCGTCCTGATCTTGTGAAGACACAAACATTATTATTGAAATACATCTGGTTGTCACACTGAATAAGCCGCACATGCTGAAATGAAGGTTCGGCATGTGGAATTTGAGTGCAGGGATATGACTTGTTTGATATTATTCGGATGAGAAACACAGCAGGTTTCTCCTGAAAGTGCTGCAGTTAATGTAACACGCAGGCAATGCTGCCACTCTTTTCGGAAAGACATCATATAGCATAGAGCTTATAACTCTTAGCTAATAGCATGGGTATTATTTAAATGCATTCCTGAAAGATTACTGTCATTGTTAGTTCATTCCCTGAGGTACAGCAAGGCACACTGCCATGTCCAAAGTTGTATTTATGACAAAACTAGCACTACGGCATGCAGTATGCCTCATATATCAAAAAAAGGCTCTGGGCACTCACGTGCACCTTAAAAATGAAATACTGGGCCTGGCAAAGTCATTCATTATATCTTTACAATCAGCATACTTTCCAGGTCCCACTTGTTATGGTACTGAGACTTATTGCCCCCCTTTGCATAAGGGACCTTTTCATGCAGACGCTGCGTTTGTGTTGCTCTGTTTTCACAGTGCGCAAAAGGCCAGAGTGCCGTGAACAGGCCACCATTTGTTTGAGAAATTGAAATGTCGGAGGAAAATTTTTACTTTCTTAATCCAGCTTTCTCCCATTCAGGCTTAATAACAAATAGCATTGAAAGAAGGGCCTGTATAAACACTAGCTAATATAATGACATTAGATCAGTCCTTTGAAGCAGAATTGGGTTGTAAGTATGGATGCACAGAGAGAGTTTATGCACTTGAAAGCAGTTGATTTAAATCAATTTTCTCAATCATGTTAAATTAATTTCTTTCTTGATAATATAGGCTGTATTTATTATGCTTAGTGAAATGCTTTGTGTCAATACATTACTTGTGCATTGGGTAGCAGTGGCTCAGTGGTTAAGACTGTGGAATACTGATCTGAAGGTCAGGGATTCAAGCCCCAGTAGCCCCATGGTGCCACTGTTGGGCCTTTGACCAAGGCCCTTATCCTTCTATTGCTCAGTTGTATAAAAATGATAAATGTAAGTGACTCTGGATAAGGGTGTCATCCAAATGCCATAAAGATAAATGTAGATGCAATTAGTTGGAGTCTAACAGTTCAGTTGTTCAACATTCCAATAACAAATAAATTGGCACTAGGAAGAAGTCTGGACTAGATTATATGTTTTGTTAATATATCTGACCCAGTCTGGCAAAATGAGTCACAGTGACCAAATATTCAAAATTGAGTTAGCTATACCATTTAAAAGAGGAGACTCTACGCTTTAAAATGGTATGGCTAACTCAATTTTGAATTTTTGGTCACTGTGACTCATTTCGCCAGACTGGGTCACAAATATTAGTGAGTTTAATCCCTCAGAGGATCAAAGGAATCCTCAGATATAGTTGTAATAGACCCGGTCCGAGAACACCATTGGACAAAATCAAACGTTTCTCGTTTATAATAATTTGCCTGCCAAGATAAATGTTTCCTTTCTTTAAGATAGCACTAAAGGTAAACAACTAACATTAGAATGATATAAAACCAATGCAGCTTTTGTCAAAGTTTGTGTAGGACCCTTTAAACTGCTGTATTTGGTGACCTCAGAGGGCTCTGTCAGTGTATCTTGCAGCTCTATAGCAAGTTGAAGACTGAGCTGTAAGTGAGTACAGCAGGCCTGCACCGAGGCGAATGTGGCCCAGGCGCGGTTGAAGACCAGTGTTAGAGAAATATTCTTCTCCACTCGAGCGAAGCCACTGCGTAGCTGTGGTTTTGTTTGGTTAAGACCAGGCGAGACTCGAGCTTTCCAATAAAAATAAATCTCAAATTAATTATAGCCCCGAGCAAGGAGGCCAGACAGTTCGCATTTATGTGCAGCAGTCTGAACTCTCTCTCTCTTTCTCTCTCTCTCTTTCTCTCTCTTTCTCTCTTTGCGTGAGACTGAAAGTTTGAGGCCTAATGAACAATCTGAGAAACACGATCCTTAGGGGCAACGTCACGGTTAAGATAATATAGCTGAAACGTTTGTCACAAAACCCTTAATTCAGAGTCTCTCTCTCTCTCTCTTTCTCTCTTTCTCTCTCTCTCTCTCCCTGCAGAGAGAATTTCACAGCAAGATTTTTTTTTCCAATCCCCTCTGAATTAACAGATACAACAATAAAACACCGGGGTGCATGCTTTTATAGAAAATAAAATCAACAATGGCTAGTGGGATGCAGCACAGTGTTTTATTCCTCTTATACCACAATGATATTGGATCACTTACATGTTTCCCTAATTAATAAATTACATGGCATGATTTTTATTCATTTATAATTATAGTTAAAATTGTAGATCGTCTCCGAGACAGGTTACATCCTGTTATCACTTATATCATAGCAGTTATAAACCATCCTTCCTTCACCAGTTTGTCATGTAACCTCGGAAACAGAAAGCACTACTACCGGTACGTCCTCCGTCTTAAACACTTTCTCATAATGGAAAACTTATTAGAAGCTGGAGATGTATTTCATAAATTTTAAACAAATGTTTAAAATTCGATACAGAAACTTCACTTTATCATTGACTACGCATTTTATTAATCTGTTTATTTTTAATCAAATGTATACATCTTTTATTTTTTTTTTTATTATTATTTTTATTATTATTAAAATGTGTGGAGGGTCTGCCACTTTGTTATTAATGAAGGAATACATTAATATTTGTGTGCATTACAGCTGGAACTACTGTCAGGATAACCAAGGAGATTATCCAACACCTTTTTATTAATCAGTGTTGAGAATTCTATTACGTTTATTAAATCGGTCATCAATAGCCATGCCAAGTAATGCTTAAACAATTGGTTAGTTCAGAAGTAAAGAAGAAGAAGTAAGGAGGTTTGCTGAATTATTATAGAATTAGTTCCCCATACATACGGTACTTTCAGGTCTGCTCCCACACTCAAGGTCATGTGCTTTATAGTTGTGGGTGTTCAGCAGTAAACATTTCCAAACTTCACCCCTGATCAACGGATCCCTCCCACTTCAGGGCTTTTCCAATGGCGCGGCATGGCAGCTCTCCCCACAGTTTGTGGTTGGAGGGAACAGTTGGCTGTCAGGTTGCAACATCACACCAGATGTTTTGCTCCTCACTATGTAAACCGACGTGCATCTGTTTACTGGGCTACAAAACATGTTTGTTACCACTGGGCAAGTGACACGCTGGGAGCAATAGCCTACAAATATCATGGCTTACAACCAGACAACAACATTATACTGGGTTATAGTTTGAATCAAGCCTTCCTGTTTTATAATATTTTGAAATTATGAAATATTTTAAGAATAGTGAAAACACATTTACAATGTTTCAGCTTAGGGGATGTTTATGATGTGTTGTGTTGGATAAAATACAATCGTCTTCATGCAGTGCCATTTATATTTTAATTGCTGCATCTCGGGGATAATTGGATCTAGTGTATAGACTATTTGTTCTGTATCCAAATGAATGAGTGATTAATAAGCTAGAATTCAGTTATAATAATTTTTCTACAGTACACTTGTAAAAAGAAAGAAAGAAAGAAAGAAAGAAAGAAAGAAAGTCTGCTAAACTGTTTTCATTCCATGTCATTTGGTTAATTTGCTCAAGTGCTTTTTTTAATTGTTGGTGCCTGTAATATATCTTTAAAATGTGGGGTAATTATGTCCAATTATGTAAAAATCGCTCATAAAATTATTTTGAAATGTGTATATTATGTTCATATTTCCACATGGATAAACTCTAAAATTAAACTACAAAAGATAAGAGTATCACCCCAGAGACAATGAAAGGTATTTCCTTTTTTTCTCGAGTATGTATCATGGGACATTCCCTCTATGGTGCAATTTTATTAAAGACTGTCTGGCAGAACTTGTCTTGTCGGTGTGCTCAGCAATAATTAGGTTTTAATTAAAAGATTGCTGAACACTGCACAGATGCATGCTTCATTCATCTTATATTCTGAATAGGGACAGTTTTCATCCTGGATACTAAAGTCTATCACAATTATGCCCTATCTAGCATAGCCACAAAACTAGGGTATAGGCTAAAATAAAAAAAAGCTGTTCACTATACAGTTTATACAGTCTTTACCCCAGGGGAAACTGATGTTCACCATGAGGAGATGGGTCTGGATAGCAAGGTAGTTGATCAGAATAAAAGTAGAAACAGTGCTGTTTTGTTCGCTGAGAGAGTTGTAGGCGCCTCGACTCTAAATGGTTAAACAAGGTGTCTCCCTTAATTAGGGCGAGCTGCGCAGGCCCCCAGGCAGGGGGAAGCCTTGACCCCTAGCAGGATCCAGATGTGCTGGTCTCTAGGGGAGCTCTCTCCTTCCCCCTAGACCCCCAAGTCATGAGCAGACAGGCTGTTCAACTCAGACTCGAGCTTGCTCCCTCGGGCACAGTGGTTGGTTGGGGGTGGGAGATGGGGGGGGGTAGTCTGGAGGTCCGGGGTCTGGTCATGATCTGATTTGAAATAAATTGTTGTGATTGATGAAATGAAAAGGAAAAAAAAAAGAATGCATGTGCATATGCGTTTGTTTGTGAGGGTGGGTGCTTCGTAGACAGTATAAGCATTATAAAACCTACACATCAGATTATTCATGGTGTTAGTTTGTATGCAATATTATTTTTCTCTTATAACAGGCTACAGGCTGGTGACTTTTATATCAGAACTGTATAAGACCAGACAGACTGAGTCATATGATACTATGCCTGCTTAGGATATAATAATAATAATAATAATAATAATAATAATAATAATAATAATAATAATAATAATAATAATAATAATAATTTTAGAAATGAAAACAGTCCAGGTTGGCTATAGCAGTCCTGCTTGCATGCGTAAATACTCCGAGCAGCTGCGCACGTGCAGTGCAGACGGCAGAGGTGTGACGGGTCCGAGCGGCGCGCCGCCCCTGCTGTTCTCCAAAACCTCGAAATCTTTGGACATCTCGGGGACCCACTGCATAACTCCGAGCACTCCAGGGAAGAACGCGTTGCTACACGGGCGCAGGTAGTCACTTGTATCTCTTTTAAGGCCAATACGCCAGAAAAAGAAGTTGCTATGTTATCTATATTGCATGATTGCTTCGGTGCGTCTTAGCGAACGGAACTGGACGAACCTTTTGCATGGCAAGTCTTTAGGTCTCCATGCCAGGGCATCTCTCATGGGTAGAACGTTTGGTGCGTTTTGGAAGTTTTGGATTTATTATTACAATAACACATTTTTCCCCCACTGAGACTGATGTGTTGCTTAAAAATGCGTCAGACATATAAAGAGCTGGCGTCCATCCTGTAAATATTTCCCAGCCAAAAACATTCAGCAGAGGAAAGAAACTCTATTGTCTTCGCGTCTTATCTCCTCGGGACAAGTATCCTGCTTTTCGGGGGCCACGATGAAGGCAGGGCTAGCAGTGACACACGCGCGCGCACGCACACACACACACACACACACGCACACACACACACACACACACACGCACGCACGCACCGAAGCGCACACATACACACACATACACACACGCACACGGCTTCCCTTCTCGAGCGCAGTGACTTCATTTCCCAAATGTAGAGGGGAAAAAAGCCAAAGCCCGTCGGGTTGAGGTGTCTCCGTGTCTCCGCTGCGTACCGGGACTTGGATGTCGTTGAGGCGCGTGTCATGTGTGGGATGTTAGCGGGTTCGGCTGGACTTTACACGAAATGGACGGAACTATTAAGGTAAGGCCGAAGGATAACGGGGTTCTACGCGGATTGCGCCCCGGAGCGACGTCTTCTTTCAGCTCGCAAAACTTGTGCGCACGCAAGTCGACCCCGAAACCAGGCGGCCAGATTTCCTACGGTTTTCCTCCTCTGGGTTTCCTTTTCCTTTTCGCCAAAATCTTGTTTGAAAGAAGAAAAAAAAAGTCCACGGGGAGGAGGATATGCGGCGTTCGGATGGGATCCACACGTACACGCAAAAAAAAAAAAAAAAAAGTGTATAGACGCACTTGTGGGACGGAATCAAGCAGGGATACTGGAGGAGGTTTTTCTTAAATATGTCTCCGTATCCTGATACGACGTGGACTCGCAGTAAATTCTCGATGCTGTGGTATTTGATCGCCTGATGGGGTTGTGTGGAGGTTGTGTGGAGGTTGTGTGGGATTGCGCCGTTAGTGTTTTCTATAAATCATAAAACGGAGGTTCCATATGTGGCGCAGAGCCCGGGCTCCTCCAGCAAGCAGCCCACCCACTACAGCCTGCGACACACATGGCTTTAATTATTACTGTTATTAATTATAGAAACTGAAGACTGCTTTCTTGATTGTGTTTTGTTTTTAATAGACCAGAAATAAGATATTAACAGCCATACTCTTTAATTGCTAACAGTGATCCAGAGAATACAGAGTTGTATAAATGCACTTTTATATAATTTTTTTTTAAGTAGTGTTTAGGTTATTTAAAAAGAAACTGCTGGTTAATGAGGTGTGTTAAATGTATTTATTTTAACTGTATTCAATCAATTTGCAATTAAGAAGAATAAAATTATTAGCATAGTCTATATGTGTGTGATGTTTGATCCCCCCAACACACCATCCCCACCTCCCCACCCGTTTTGTGGTCATATTAGTGGCTTTGGGTGTGGTAATTGTGTGTGAAGGGCCTGTGGATATCTAGAGATTTGATCTTCTATATTTTACCTCTTTAGACTTAATTTGATTTAATCTTATTTGGAGAGGGTTTAAGGAATATTATTTTTCCGCATGCACTGTAAGTGCTCAAAATGTACCAACATATACAATAAGACTAAATTACTGCTATTATTATTATTATAATTGTTGTTGTTGTTGTTGTTGTTGTTGTTGTTGTTGTTGTAGTTGTTAAGAAATATTTACGTCTTTGCAGCTTAACTGTAGCACTATGTTTGATTGAGTATTAACTGTAGGGCTATACAGCATTGCCCATCGGGGGGGGGGGGTTGTCTCTGCCAGTGAGGCTTCCTGTCCTACACAATCTGGTTTCCTGTCAGGTTTCCTTTTCCTCTTTAAACAAAGGACTGGAACGCACTCTGTATCACCACCTCGCGTAGCTCGGAATGGGAACGAGCCCATCCCAGCCTAATGTCATGATGCATCTGGCTGAGTCCAGAGGTACCCTACACTTAAGCTCTCATCAGACACAGGAATTACCCAGGCTGTCAGTCTTGGGCAAAAACTCAAAGCTGGTCTTTCTTCCTGTCTGAGCCTCCAGTTGTGAAAAGAAATGTTGTGGGTGCTCCTTGCAGTCAATTTCTAATTTCATAGGCCTGTGGTTCTGCGTGGATGAAACGAGCTATGTAGGCATAGCTAATTTATGGTCTGAAGAAAATGCCACTTTTGTGTGCATTTTAACCCTGTTGTAATGAAAACCTTGGTTCCATGCCCCAGCCGTGCTGAGATCACCCGTCTGTATAAATGTAGGAATGCTGCATTTTGCCAACACTACATTGTGTGTGTGTGTGTGTGTGTGTGTGTGTGTGTGTGGAATTAGATTTTCCTATTTTAAAACCCCTCTGTAATCTTGGGAAAGCCTGAGTGCCAATCATGAATTATATGGTGCAGTCTGATATGCCTCAGCATAAGTAGTGCACAGCAGTCCGAACGGTCCTTATCTGGCACCATCATAGCATTCTTTTACTGTGTCATACTTATCCTTCACCAGCTCCACTGCTGTGGGTCCCTCTGATAGTGTCCACAGATGCTGCATTGGCTCTGCCAGTCAAAATTATGGTGCCTGTCAAGAAGCTGAAAAGTGAAAAAGAGGACTTCTGAATACAGGAAGGGTGATTATGTGAGACGGCTGCTCTCAAGTGATGGCAGCAGGCTGCTCTGACCTGCCCTTTGGGTTGGCTGCATTGAAATGAGCTCATCTCAATTCGGCGCTCATACACACACTTGAGTCTAAAGAAAACACTCGGATAGCATGGATATCACTCAGGTTAAAATGTTTTTGGATTTAGTTGACTGTATTTGGGGAAGCTTTTTAGTGTAGTGGGTGTGTGTGTGTGTGTGTGTGTGTGTGTGTGTGTTTGGAAGAACCGGCAAATATCATGAAAAGAGGGATCATGTATTGCGTTTTATTTAGGTTTTATTTCTATGATGTACAGTGCGTAACTACAGTGCCAAGGCTCAACATTAACAGGTGCAGGTCTTGGCAAGTGTCTGAATGGAGCTGAAGGAAATCTGTTCTATTGTGTTGGCTCGAACAGTGAACAAAGTTTAGAAAAAGGAGAGGAAATGAAGGGGGGACCACTGAAAGATGTGAATGAAACATGAATGCTTCAGAATGACAAAATAAAGGCATGTTAGTTGCAATAATGTTGGTGGGGGGGGGGGGGCACTATGAGCACCCACTCATCTAGACACCGTGAGTCTCCAGAGAGGCCTGTCTACTCCGTTTGTTTTCTTTAATAAAGCTACATCACCCCAGCTGAGCTCCTGCAACGAGGTCAAATGTAGAAGCGACCTCAGTCTAGTTACTGTGGATCTGTTTTGACTTTCCAACCTGCTTGTGTTTCAGTCAGGAAAAGGACAAAGAGGCACGTTAATGGCTTTACATTGACATTCGCCAAAATTTGTTTCTGAGCACCTTCCAAATGTCACATTACAAAATTCCTTGAACATGGAGATGAGAATTAGCCTTAGGCCAGCTGTGGAAGAGTACAGCAAATTGCAACCTTTATGTTTAATATTGTGCATGGTCTCTTACATCTAAAATAAATAAATGAATGAATGAATGAATGAATGAATATATAAATAAATAAATAAATAAATAAATAAGGTGGCACGGTGGTGTAGTGGTTAGCATGTCCACCTTACAGCAACAAGGTCTGGGTTCGATTCCTAGGTTTGGGGTGTATCTGTGTGAAGTTTGCATGTTCTCCCCGTGCTTGTGTGGGTTTCTTCCAGGTACTTTGGTTTCCTCCTACAGTCCAAAAACACGCACAGTAGGCTAATGGGCTGTTCCAAAGTTGCCCTAGGTATAAGTGTGATTGTGTGTGTGTTGGCCCTGGAGTGACCTAGCGAGCTGTCCAGGGTGTACCTAGAGTTGGCCTAGATAGGTACCAGCCTTCCTGCAAACCTGAATTAGTAATACGTGACTTAGAAAATGAATGATTGAATGAATAAATAAATAAATAAACTCTCAACTGATTTCCTCAGGTTAAAGTAGTTTTTGGAATATTTTGCCTTTGCAGTGATACATATTGAAATGATTCTTCTACATCCTGCAGAAACACGAGGCAGGGTTTGCAGCTGTGTGTTTGAGAATAATACACTCATTTTCATGAAGCCAGCGAATGCACTGATGATGTAACGCTTCATGTTGCTACCTTTAGGAGGCGCTATCAGTGGTGAGTGAAGACCAGTCTCTGTTTGAGCCTCCCTACGCTGCTGCTGCCCCTCTACCCAAAACAGACATGACAGCATCGAGCACACAGGATTACGGACAGCAACACAAGATCAATCCCATCCCACCTCAGCAGGAGTGGATCAATCAGCCTGGCCGCATTAACGTAAAACGTGAATACGACCAGATCAACGGAGCCAGGTAGAGGGTACAGATTTGAATCAAAGCCAGTGAGACACTCACAGACACTGTACAATGAAGCATTATTGTCAGCATATAGTATGGTTTGTCACAAAAGGCAGAGACATGCCAATTTCTTTGTCAAAATGTAGTTTTATATTATTTTTAAAGTGATTGATCTACGACAGGGTGGCATGGTGGCATAGTGGTTAGCACTTCCACCTCACAGCAAGAAGGTCTTGGGTTTGTGTCCAGGGCATGGCGAGGACGTCTCGCTGTGGAGTTTTGCATGATCTCTCTGTGCTCCTGTGGGTTTCCTCCAGGTACTCCGGTTTCCTCCCACCATTCGAAGATATGCACATTAGGCTAATTGGCTGTTTCAAATTACCCGTGAATGTGAGTATGAATGTTTGTGTGTGTTGGCCCTGCAATGGATTGGCGAGTTGTTCGGGGTATGCCCCGCCTTTGCCCACAGTCGGCTGAGAGTCGGCTCCAGTCTTCCTTTCACCCTAAAAGGATAAATCAATTCAGCAAATTAATGAATCAGTGAATGGATGGATGAGGTCTGCCTTTTATTAACTTCTTATTGGAAATAAACAAATTAAATGCAAAAAAAATAAATAAAGCAAAAAGTATTAACTGCCCTGCAGTAGTGATTTAAAGCACACATTTAATGAGCACTGGAGCAGCTCGTTATAAGATCATTGCTTTATGAAGTATTCTTCTCTGAGCATGTCACCCTCGTATTCCAGAGAATCCCCGGTGGACTGCAGTGTGGGGAAATGCAATAAACTGGTGAGCAGCTCAGACACATCACAGATGGGTTACGGAGTGTACATGGATGAGAAAAACGCCCCGCCCCCGAACATGACCACCAATGAGAGGAGAGTCATCGTACCAGCAGGTACAATAACATCACAGAAAGTATGCCTTGGACTTTGAGACAAATTTTCTAAATGTCATATGCATGTCGTGTTGTTGCATGGATGATGCTGATGATCTGATTCTGAGGTTAGAATATGAATAAGCATTTCATGGAGCTACATGATAAACCCTTGAGTACGTGCAGGCTAGCATGTGGCTATGTCTGAAATGTATGATGGCTGGCAGGACTATCGGTAGATTTTTTTTTTCTCTTTTATTAGAGAATCCAGAACTTTTGGTAAGAAATACAGTGACCAAAGCTACAGTAATGACAGCATGGTAGATCAGGTTAATATTCCCTGCCAGTTGTGTAATCGAATAGGTTATGGAAGGGCTGTGTAAGAAATAAAAACACATAATTTTTTTTTATTACAGTACACCTACAGTACTACTTTTTGTGCAAGTAATATAAATGGCTTGGAAGTGGTGCAGAAGAACCTTGTTATCAGGAGATCAACAGAACGAATCCCAGTCATGCTACAGTAGTCCATGGCCAGGGATTTAAGGGAGGATATTTGTAATTTCTTTCTGAGAGGGAAGGATGGACTTACGCTGTCATCTGTTAATCAAAGTGAGACGAATCATGAGCATCTGTGAGCTCATGCAAGGTCATCAAGGTACATGCAAGTATAAGAGATAAGAGAGTAAGATGCTGTCCTCCGCACATGCAGATGCACTGTAACCTAACATGAGCAGCATGCTTGAAAAGACTCAGTGATTCTTGTAGGGAGTTTACAGCACAGTGGTGTAGTGATTAGCACATCCGCCTCACAACTAGAACGACCTGGGTTCAAGTCCCGAGCTCGACAAGGGTGTTCTATCTGGAGTGTGCATGTTACCGCCATGCTCGCGATGTTTCCTCCGGGTAAACCAGTTTCCTTCCAGAGTCCAAAGACATGCAATAGGCTGTTCCAGATTGTTCCTAGGTGTGAGTGGTTGTGTGTTGTCCTGTAATAGTGAGCTGTTCAGGTAGTTGGCAGAGATAGTAGGGTTAAGCGGTTCACTAAATGAATGAATGAATATATCACTGTGTAACTCTTTTCTTTTCCAGATCCTTCTCTGTGGTCCCCCGATCATGTACGGCAGTGGCTAGACTGGGCTGTAAAAGAGTATGGCCTCCTAGAAATCGACACAGCCATGTTCCAAAACACGGATGGCAAGGAACTGTGTAAGATGAGCAAAGAGGATTTCCTGAGACTCACCACTGTCTATAACGCTGAAGTCCTGCTCTCACATCTTAATTACCTCAGGGAAAGTAAGTGTGCTTTTTCCTCCTACTTTTTGGGTAATAGTGTGTGTGTGTGTGTGTGTGTGTGTGTGTGTGTGTGTGTGTGTGCGTGTGTGTGCGTTTGTGTGTGTGGGTATGTATAGGCATATTAAATAATAAATAGTACGTACAGTTAAATCACTAAGATATAAGATGAAATCAGACAGAATATTGTTCTGGAACCATTTGCTTACTCCATTACGCGAGTGTCAATAACCCCTGTAACAGGTGCAAAGATGGGTTTTCTTGAAATCGTATGCCTTCTTCTGATCTCAGACTTTTCCAGTTTCTACCAATTGGTGCTACACTGCCAAGTACCATGTATGCGCAAGGTTGTTCCTTCGGTCACGTGATCTTGTCGTTAATTGCAATTATTATTGCAAACAGACACAGTCATAGCGTAGTGGTTAGCACGTCTGCCTCACAGCAAGAAGGTCCTGCGTTCGATTCCTGGCTCAGGCATTTCTGTGTGGCATTTGCATAATCTCCCCTTGCGTGCTTGGGTTTCCTCCGGATACTCTGGTTTCCCCCTCATTGTCCTAAGACATGCGCATTAGGCTGATTGGCTGTTCCAAATTGACCCATGGTGTGAATGTAAGTGTGATTGGTTGTGTGTGTGTGTGTGTGTGTGTTGGTCCTGTGATGGTCTGGTAAGCTCTTTTGGGTGTACCCAGCCTCTGCTCAGTGTTGGCCCAAGATCCTAGTTCAAATGGACTGATAGTGGAATATAAAACACACAGAATATTTTTTTTACTTAATGGGCTCCAGTTATACAGATGTATAAGATGTCAAACAGTACTATGCTGGAATGGTTTAGTATAAGCTGATATTGAGCAATTGGTTGAACATAGGACATTTCCTATGATAATAACAGCAGCACAAATCCTCAGAAACTATTTCTTATTCTTATATAATATTTACTGCGAGCCCTTTGAGGAATCTTGTTTGGAAATGAAACACAGCGAAACACACGGCAATTCAGTTTAGGTTATCTAGTTCACCATATTGGGCATTAGCTGCTATGTTGTTATTTCTGAGCGAGTGTGACAGGGCTTGTGGTCAGATATAATGCCTGCCATCTGAAATCGCTAACCACTTGAAATACAATAGAGGCCTGTGCATTACTGATCTGCTTTGAACTCAGGAGCATGTTGCTGGAGATGTCTAATAGAAAACAGCACCGATAGACAAGAAAAGAAAGTCTAATGCTGATATCAAATGTCTAACGAAGCTTACATTTCTGCCAGAATACAGGCTTAATAATTGTTTGGGTTGTGGCCAGGGCATAGACAATGATGTCAATTTACAAGACTGTCACCTGCTAAATGGTTTTCCTATAGTCAAATTACTGAACATAGTCCCAGGACACATTAAAGACAAAACAAGTAAGAATTAATGGGGTGTTGAGAAATCAAGCCAATACAGTCAAAATTGTAGTGTTTGGCAGTGACTGGCCAGAATAATGACGTTATTTAACATGGTTTCTCAACTGCAGTCTCAAAAGAATTGGCGATCATAGGGCTAGAAATGAACTCCGTAGCTGTGTCTTTCCTTAAGGTTTAATTCATTTCATTTCTACACAGTGAGCTTAAGCAATTTGAAATTCTCCTGGAATGTTTTTGCCCCACAACAAGGCAACTTAATAAGACCTTCAGACACACTTTCTCTGACTCTAAACTGCTGTATGGTGAAATTATACCTAAAAGATTGATTTAGCACATTAGTGCATACAGTCAAAGGTCCGTTCTTCCATTTAATCGTTTCAGCGCGCAGAGTGTCCATTCCTGGCTGTTCTCATCCTCATAACTCCTCAGGACAGCCACGTTTTGCTTGGCAGAGCTGCTTCGACCATGAAGAATTTTGATAACTATCCCAACCAAACGTACTCCCCTTCTGTGTGCCCTCAGCCATGGGCAGGCCTAGACGAGACCCAGGTGCATAGCCTCAGGAGTTTGCCAGGCAAGGCCCCTGCCTCTGCACTGCACGGGAAAGTTTATCCCTAATTTACAACGGAGGGAGTCTGCCTCATTCCTCTTCCAGGGGCTTTCTTACATTATAGCTCTTCATGATTTGGCAAAGCTCCTCTGGCGGCTTTTAGCCCCGACCCCAATTGGTCAGTGTAATCTGTTATAAGGAGCACATTGACGAGTTGGTGCATCTGTGCGTGGGTTGTCATCTGGACCATGTTGAGGAACTTGCTTGAGGTTACGTTCCAGACGTCCAATCTGATTGCTCAGGCTTTTGAGTTCAGATGAAAGCCCCGGGTAGAGATTGGTTTGGAAAAAAAATGAAAAAAATAGAGCATCCTTAGGGTTAGCTTAGCATCCTCCAAAAGGTCAAGCCCCAGTAGTGTTGGCCCTAAACGGGATGAGAGAAACAGCTGGCCCATCCCAACATTATGACAGCAGCTCAGCTCCAAGGCGGGTGGAGTCCTGGTGCTTAAAAGCAGCCGTTCTAAAAAAAAAAAGGAAAAATAAAACAGGCCAATAGACTCAGCAGTGTGAGGTAATGGGAACTTAATTCCGTGGGTGTCAACAGTTTTGTGTGGCTAGCCGAGCTGAGGGCCTGCGTATGGATAGAGAGTATAACGAAGGCATTGTGAGCTGCAGGGCAGAGCATTCTCAGGATGCTTTTTTCCTTTCTCAGGAGAGCCTGCCGTTTGGAGTTTTCATTAAGGATGGTTGCTGCAGGACTGAGCCTGAGCTTAAGCGTGGGCTATTGTGGATCTGTCTGAAAACTGCTTTTGATTTTCCTTGTGTGTACTTTGGAAGGTGAAGAAATGATTCAGAATCCTCCGCTCGGCAATTTGAATTGCCTTGGCTGGAGTCCTGAGCAGAAAAAGAAGGGGGTATATGAATAAGAGAATAAGAAAAACTGACCCTGTGCCAAAGCTCTCTTTTAACTTTTATTTACTTCCTGGAGGCATAGTGACATTGTCTGTTAATGTGTGTATACTATGTGAGATATTTACATTGTGCTGCTTCTAGGAATGTTCTAGTATGATCCGAGATCACTGTTGATAGTGTAGAGATGATTGTAAGTGTGTTTGTGTGTGCATTTGTGTGTGTGTGTGTGTGTGTGTGTGTGTGTGTGTGTGTGTGTGTGTGTGTATTTGCCAGGGTGTGGCTAACTCTTAGACCCTTGAGATATGGAACATAAGCTAATCTTTTTTTTTCCGCTTGAAACACAAACAAACAGAATCACAGACAAATAAGGAATCTGTCCAGACCTCTCTGGTTCCTCTCATACAAGCACATACACCATTAACTACTGAAGCAAGTACATATCTGTATATGAGTTTAATTCTATTTATTGAGAGACATTCTCTGATTAACATTCCAACATGCCATTTAGCTCATACTTAAGAGAGCAGGGTAAGGTCACCAGCCTCAGGCTACACGTCTAGAACTTCTTTGCTGCTGCTGCTGAGTCATGCACGCAGGCGTTTACACAGCCATCGTTATACACTGTACACACGCACATGAATCCCAATGCTGAGACTCAAAAGAGTGCACATTCATGCATGCATTCATATAAACACAAACGTACGTGCAGTCAGATGCAGACTGGAAATCTAAACACGATTTAGGGCTCCGTTACCAGGCCTCGGCTCAAATCTGGATCTCGTGGAAAGTTGATTGAATCACTTGCCACATGCACCAGTGCCAGAGGCTCCTAGTGCATATTGGATGGAGTGAAGTAGTGTGGCATGTTACTGCATTATTTTGGTTTTGCCGTCAGTCACTTCCCCAGATTTTTGTGTGCGATTGCCGCCCACTTGCCAATGTGCTTTCAATTTGGCTGCAATTTGAGAATTTGTTTAAATTACAGCCAAGAGTGGAGCGGAGGTGAACCGCTAGCTTTGTCTCAGCTTCCTCAGAACAATCGGCAGAAAGAACTGTGTGTATGTGTGTGTGAGTGATATCTATCTATCTATATCTATATCTATCTCTCTCTCTCTCTCTCTCTCTCTCTCTCTCTATATATATATATATATATATATATACATA
>JAOUQZ010000031.1:4421536-4431705 GCA_028564935.1 Neosilurus hyrtlii
AGTCGGCTGAGATGGGCACCAGCCTCCCCGCGACCCTAAGTAGGAATAAGTGGTTCAGAAGATGAATGAATGAATGACACTGAGGACACAAGTAAAGGGTTTTTTGTTTGAGCAAATGGGTTACATTTAAGATATACAGTATCTGTTTATCATCTGTAATATTTGAAGGAATCACCGCATAATAAATCTTTTAATTTCATTTCCGGGGAGGCTGGAACCCAGCCCAGCCGAATCTAGACATAGACAGGGTACGCCCTGAACATCTCGACAGAGCATTGCAGGGCCTACTCTATTATATACCATTCACACTCACACTCACAAATAATGGTAAACAAGAGCATCCTAATATGCATGTCTTGGATTGTGGGAGAATACCAGGGCATCCTGAGGAAACCCACGTATGCACAAGGAGAATGTGCAAATCCGATACTTGCCGAGCATGGGGCTCAAACTCAGGACCTTCCTGCTGTGAGGCAGATGTGCGAATTTCTAATAACACATTCAGCCTCCAGTGTTTACACCCAATGCATTAGTTAATTACGTCTGTTACAAATAGTACATTCTGTGAATGATTAGATGATTTTTTCAGGATTGTTATACATACAGGTTGTGGTAACTACACAGTACTGAGTGAAGCGCTCAGGCCAGGAACTGTGGTAGTCTAGATGGCTGGCTAGTTGTGTGATGACTAAGTTTTTCGACGCTCTGCACTCTGGTCTCTGAGGAACCACCACGCCCAGAGCAGCACAGCTGAGATGAACAAAGTGAGCACAGTGGGAAAGCGCAGTGCGGAATTCTGAGCTCAGGTTCAGACTGTTTCATTAGCTTTAACAATGCCATTAAACAAAATGTCAAGTAAGCTTCTCTGAATCAACATGTCTCGGTCTTAAGCAGCAGGAGCCTGTCAGTTCTCCAGGGTTGGAGCTTCAGGAGCTTAGTGAGGAACCGTTTGCTGGTCTTTCCTGGGCTGTACTTTAAGTCAGTCTACCTCTGACTTCTTTTGGCCTATCAGACAGAAGTAACTTCCATCGCCACTGTTTTCTTTTCAAATTCCGACGGCGTATTTTGTCTGCTCACTTTCTTGTCCCCTCTCTCTCTCTCTCTCTCTCTCTCTCTCTCTCTCTCTCTCATCCATTCCCTACTGGATTGTGGGCCTTCTCCTGGAAGGAGGTAGACTGGTGTGTGTTTTTTCACAGTTGGGAGGGTGAAAAAAGCGAGGGAAAAAAGGGGCCAGGAAAACAAAGAGAGGTTGTGTGTGCAGGCTCAGCAAGCAGGAAACGTAACTCTCTCAGGACTCGCTCCCTCCTTCTCTCTATCCTTCTTTCCCCTATTGGACCAGGTCTTGTACTAGATTACTCTAGAGACAAAGATAAACATGAGGATATTGAGACGTTGAATAGGAAAACCTGTAATGAGGACTAAAAGAGTGATGAAAAGTAAATACGGTGAAACAGAAATAGAATGTTTCATTAAGATGACTTTTATTAGTAATAACTGGTGGGCACTATATATATATATTATTATTATTATTATTTAAAATAAAATGCTGGATTTTATCATGATGTCTTGATTTTTTTTAATGAAACATGATTTTATAACTCACTTTATGCTTATTCTTCTCGTCTGTGAGATTCCAAAAGCCTTTTAAGCAGGGTCGCCATCCCTCAGTTTTGTTTTCTCAAAGGAATGTTGGCTGAAGATGTGTTGTGATTTTGAAAGAAGTGGGCCGTTTAGTTTTGTTAACTCATTCCAAGCCAAACGTTTACTTTGTTTTTAGTAGTTAATGCATTTGAGACCCACCCAGACTGAGACTTGGATAGGATAGTCACCAGAAGGTGGCAGTGCTGGGTCATTCTTCGCAGCAGGGCAGCGTGAGATGCTTAGTCAGTAAAAAACAAATAGTAACAATTCTATGAGGTGCTTTCTTTGCATCCTAGTGGAGTAACAACCAGTTCTGCATTTTTATGAGTGTGATTTTATTTTAGTGCAGGAAGTAATAGATAATAAGGTCCTATCAGAAGTCACTATGATACTGCTTCGACTGTAGACATTTCTGCAAATCAAAAGTACTGTACATAACTATAAGCATAATGCAGATAAATTTTAATTAAGATTGATTTCAAGGATTATTAATTTTCCAGGAAAAAAAAGTGATTTTATTACACTTCTACTGAGAGCCAGTGATTCATCGCAAGGATCCAAAGTTTCTAACCTTAAAGAAAAATAAACAGTCCTGTGTCCTGGGTTTTGCATTGGAGCTATTTGTCTTTGCAGATTTTTGTGGCCTCACCTACTATGTCTTGGTCAAAATCTGTGCAACTTGATGCCGAAAGCAATCAGTCGCTTCATCATTAAGGCCAGAAGGGCAGCTGGACTGTCTGAAGAATGGGGATAATAATTAGCGGTGATAGCTGGCTAATTTCCGAGTGGGACAGAGGGAACAGCATAATGGTTTAAGGCACAATAAGACTGTTTTAGAACTACATATGAGAATGCTATATCTGTCCAGAACATCCATGGGAAATATACAAGCGTCTCCCTGATTTCCTGCTGTCTGATGATTTTTTATTTTTTTTTCTCTCCACTTCTTTTCCCTTTTGAGACTGTCCGTGTTCAGGTTATTCCTTTAATTGAAAATACACATTTATTGATAGATTGAATACTTTTTTGTCAAACTGATGCAAAAAATAATAATAATGGAATTTTTTTTTCCTGAAAGATTTCAAATTGATTTACATCAACCTACAAGGAAATGTTTCATTGTGGGTTTTATGTATGAGAGTTTTTAAAATCTGGCCAGTAGTATGAAATCTGCTTAAGTCTAATTTATGGTTGGCTTTTTGGCAACGCTTTAAGCCAGATAAAACCACATAAACTCAGCCAGAGCTATAAATCTACCCAAAGATCTCTCTCCTTCTTTTCCTTATTTACATAAAAAAATAAAAACAGCCTATTTTTACATATACTAACTATTCTCAAAGATCTTGTTTAAACAGTACTGTTACAGGATTTACTGGAAAAATAGAAACAACAAAAAACTTCCATACATATTGTATTTAGGAATGGCCCTGTGGTGTAGTGGTTAGCACATCTGCCTCAGAAGAAGGTCATGAATTCGAGTCTTCTGCACACCGCGGGCGTTTGGGTGCTCAGTTTGTATGTTCTACCCGTATTTGGTTGGTTCCCTCAAGGCACTCCAGTTTCCTTCCACAGTCTAAAGATATGCACATTAGGTTAATTACCTGTTCCAAATTGCACATAGGTGTGGTGTGTGTGAATGCCTCTCTGCAGCCCTAGTAAGATTAGGCAATTTGGCAAATGAATGAATGAATGAATGATTGAATATTATTTGGGAATCAACAATAACGTTATCACTTCAAATGAGTAAATTTAATTATTTAATTTCTCTTCTCAGATGCCTCATATGATGCTGTACGGAGGACAGGCTGGTCAAACAACATGCACAGTGGTAAGGGTGAGTAAGAAAAGCATCGCTACCTCTGGACTCTTGAATAAGTTCATGCCTTTAAAAAAATTTTAAAGTTTAAAAAACCAAAACAAAAAAAAAATGAGCCAAACCCCAATGTTCAAAATATGCATTTCTGGAGCAGATTTTCTCACCTAATTTTTTGAACAGGGAAAATTGTTAAATTAAAATGAACAAAAATTAAATAAAAACAATAAATACAATAAATTAATAAAAATAAATAATAAAGTTTTGCAAAATTTTCTAAATACGTTGCACACCAAGACGTGTTAGCTTAAATTTCGGATCAAAAATTAAACTTCTATCATGATTTTATATTTGCGTACAAGAAAACTGTACACAGTAATTCAATTTACTCATTTCCAGTATTTTCCCTACACTTTGCTGCAATATCGAGTTGTGCCAAGCAAATGGTGGCCCAGGCCTCATGAGTGAAATTTTTCATTTCTGTTAATTTTCTGACCAGTGATTTGTTGTTAACTCCATTGAAAGCTTATTCTTTTTTTTCTTTTGGGGGTTTGCCCCCACCCCCACCCCCACCCCCTCTTTTTTCCCAAGAGTGTAAAATTTTAAGTGATTAACGATATCCGAAGTCTGATCTAGCACTGTAAATGTTTCTTTGTTCCCTCATAAACTACAGAATGATACAACAGGTTTTAGTTTCCGAGAAGATTCTCACTGTAAAAGCAAAGGTCCCTTACTGTCTCAGAATCACTGTGTAACGGTTTTAAGAGGAGCGTTATAAATATTTGTTGTATGAGATGGAGGGGAGAGTAATTTAGCATTCAGTCGTTGGATATTTTGCTTTAATGCTTTACCAAGCACTTTATAATGCGACCAGCTGCAAGGTCTGATCTCTGTTCTACAGGACAAAAACTGACATGTAAAGGGATGTCAGGTTGATGTGTGTGCTCATCGTTTCCTCTTCTCTCTCAGGCTCCCCTACTGTGGTCTCACAGAATGTATCAAAGAGCACTGAACAAACTCGGCCTCAGCCAGGTGACAAAAACTGTGTCTGCTTGAATATAATGTATTAACAGTCATGTAACACTAATTAGGAATATATAAAAGCTTCTGAATATTTATTTATTTCTTTTTCTTCTCAGATCCATATCAGATCTTGGGACCTACAAGCAGCCGACTAGCCAACCCAGGTAATAAATAAATGAATGAATGAATGAATGAATGAATGATACTGCTAATTACCATAAATAGAAAATAAAATTAGAATTACTTCTTGTCTCAGTTAAAGGGTACCTGTGGTGAATTAGTGTTACTAGCTCTTTAACACAGTCGGGGTAGGACATCAGTGGTTCCTTCCGGCAACATCAGTCAATGCCCCTTGAGTACTACAACACTGGGCATGCTCAGAGACATGTTATCTTCCTGATAGGCTGTTCTAGTCTGATAGTGACACGAACTTGTTTGATTGGCTGGGCTACATCACTGACCACGTGCATCATAACACCTTATTGGCCAGTGCTGAGCTGCACAAACCACAAGCGAAAAATCATGGAAATCCTTTCTTTTTGTTCCTAAACCAACTGACGACAGGAAAGCTGAGTTGGCAAAACATTTTGGATTTACCATCACACACATCTCTGGCAGCATTCTCATCCTCACTACAAGGATGCCTCTTGAACGCTCTTTTTTTAATCAAATAAAATGTCACTCGCTGAATAGATCTGCTTATTTACTTGCGCTGGACAGTTCTTATCACTTCTGGGGGAAAAATGACTCCTAACCATTGGTTCAGTCTCCGCTAGTAATCCATGGGATAAAATTAACCATTGTTGTGCTTTTTATGGTCATTTATGGTAAAATAAGCATCTGTATCACTTAAACATATTACATATGCAGAAATGACCAATATCGATAGTAAGGTGACCAATACCGGTATTTTTTAAGGGAAAACAAACATAGCCAGGATTGCTCAACACTCCACTGCGCATTACCTCTTGTTCTAGTATTATTTTAACTGTGTGCATATTTCTGTGTATATCTATACAGGCTCAGGCCAGATCCAGCTGTGGCAGTTCCTCTTGGAGCTACTATCCGACAGTGCCAACGCTGGCTGCATCACATGGGAAGGGACCAACGGCGAGTTTAAAATGACAGACCCAGACGAGGTTGCACGGCGCTGGGGAGAGCGCAAAAGCAAGCCCAACATGAACTATGACAAGCTGAGCCGTGCGCTGCGCTACTACTACGACAAAAACATCATGACCAAGGTGCACGGCAAGCGATACGCCTACAAATTTGACTTCCATGGCATCGCCCAAGCCCTGCAGCCTCACCCCACTGAGACTTCAATGTACAAGTACCCATCTGACTTAGCCTATGTGCCTCCTTACCACGCTCACCAGCAGAAAGTCAACTTCGTCTCACCGCACCCGCCTTCCATGCCTGTAACTTCGTCTAATTTTTTCGGCCCCTCTAACCCTTACTGGAGCTCCCCTACGGCAGGCATCTACCCCAGTGCCAGTGTGCCAAGACATCCCAACTCTCATATGCCCTCCCATCTGGGCAGTTACTACTAATTTTAATCAGCTTTAGAAGCCACATGCCAACCCCAAGCTGCACTCAGAAGGAAGACATTTTGAAAAAGAAGAGGATGGAAATGGAGGAAGAGTGACTACATTTGTAAAAATGAAGGAGAATCAGGGCTAAATTCACTAAAGCAAGGAACTTCTTGAAGAAGGGAAAAAAAGAAAAGGGAAAAGAATGAACCAAAAACTGGATGTTGTGTTGATCCACTTCGAAATGGAGTACTACTTATTCACAGGACAAGTAATTGTTTGATTTTGGTTTGTTTGTCTGGAGTGTATTTTTATTTCCACATTTAAATTTTTTTTTTTTTTTTTTCCGTCCCTGTAAACAGTACGGGCCAAAGCATCCCCTCGACACATATGCACCTACCCATGATGCAAACACTCACAAAATGCATAAGTTAATTTGTCAGTGGGAATCATCTCTAGTTTCAACATTGGGATATATCCTTCCCATGCTGGAGTTTCCCCACTTTAAACAGTACAGCACAAAATAAATAAATAAGTGAT
Organism: Neosilurus hyrtlii; assembly: GCA_028564935.1. Lineage (NCBI taxonomy): Eukaryota > Metazoa > Chordata > Actinopteri > Siluriformes > Plotosidae > Neosilurus > Neosilurus hyrtlii. The sequence continues at coordinate 4,428,083 of JAOUQZ010000031.1, forward strand.
TAAATAAATGTGTAAATACATAAATGGAGAAAAATAAATAAATAACTACACAAATAAATAATTAAATGAAATAAAATGAAATGAAATGGCAAATCAAGTATCACTGTGACAACATTCTCTCTGCTAATACATATAAAATAAACATTTCAATGCTTTGAGTAAAACAGGGTCTGGTCATGTATCTATTCTGATCCCAGACTCTTCTAAAGCATATCTAAAACTGAAATCACATTACAGGAAGGATATCTGGCAGCACAAGTAAATATGGCAACTGGAAGCCATTTCTCTTTCACTTTTCCTCCTAACTGGAATTCTGACACATTGGCCATAGCTGAGGAAAACAAGTGTAGGTTTGCACAGAGTTTTGTCCGTGACAGTCACCACAATCGCAAAAGTACCATTCCCAGCAAGACTTTCTTGCCAGGAAAATTCTATTGGCTAGCCAAGGTGTCAATCACCGCACTTGCCAAAAAAAATCAAAAAAAGGGAACATTCCTATAAAGTAGGAAAGTCAGTAAAAGCCTGAAACTGAGTCTTATGAACTTCAGTGTAATGTAGCACTCTACAGGCGAAAAGGGTCATCTGCCAGACTCTCGTGGTTGGTCTTGTGAAAACCGATCAAATATTGTAAAAGACTAACATGCCGTAGTTAAAGCCAAACCACGGAATCAGTGCTGATGTGAAAACTGCCCGTGAAGCCGAGAATATATTTTAATCCACTTAGTGTTAATTCTGAAAGCAGCCCAGAGTGGTTTTACTTTCACCGCCGTACCTCACTGTGTTTATAAGGATCCTTTTATATTATTATCCAGTAACATTCAATTAACCAGAGCTCATCTCACAGATGTTACTTAATCATCATTACATGTTCCTGAACACAGTAACTTTGTTTTATTACATCATTACCTGAAGCTACTTAAATCACTGAACAGTTGAATGTGGACATTATGCAAATTACCTCTTTAAAAAAAAGAAAGAAAATAAATAAATGAAACACGTTAACATTTAAAACAACAAGGTTTGAAGGTTGAAACCAGTGTGATCCTCAGATTCGCGAACGCTGTGCGTTTGTCAGACCTATTTGCTATTATTTTTTAATCAACGGTCAACTAGGCATTAAAAGCATCTTACTGTATAAATTATGCAGAGTTATTTTCATATGTGACAGTATTAAGAGATCAAGAGAATGAATACGAGTTGACCTCGGTCAAATGCAAACTTTTTTAAGCCGGTGTTGAAGGTAGTATGTACAGCATTAGTGTTTTGTATCTGTACATTTGGGCAATAAATTTATGATTTTTTTTGTTTGTTTTTTGTTTTGTAATGTGATCTGTGCCTTGTCATGATGAGGTAAAAGTATTAGATTTTTTTTGTTTTTGTTTTTGTTTTTTTTTTCATTATCCTTAATGATACCACAAATGCCTTGTAGAAAATTATTTGCTTTATAGACCAGAACTGTAATACTGTAAGTGCCAAAATAAAAATACTTTTCCTGCTCAAGGTTTAAATCCCAAAGTCAACATTCAAATGTGCCTCACAAATGATTGCAGGGTCTTTAGTTAGCCAGGTTTGCTATAACCATGCTTGAATTTTTCTTAAATACAGAATCTTAAATACAGACAAGAAGTAGAGCAATACACGGTTTAAATGAATGAATGAATGAATGAATGGATGGATGGATGGATGGATGGATGAACGAACGAATGAATACCCAACCCATCCTCTTTTCAAAACATCACTATCTAAATGAAGGAACTGTGCTACTTCATATATGCAATGTATTTTGAATATTAAATATATGAATTTATATAAAAGTATATAATTTTGCAATTATTCTTATTCTTTTTTTTTTTACTTTTGTTGTTCCTGCAATGTATTATTACCTTTTATAAAAGGGCTTTGTAGATAAATGTGATGAAAATAAATGTTTTTACATTTTAAACTACTGAACTGTGTCTGAATATATACAGTATACGTTTTTCTGCTGCACTGCACATATTACTAGTGAGATTTTGGAGTCAACTGACTCAAGATTATATTTCAATTTCAGCTTTTTTTCAGCGTTGCAGGGAGGCTGGAGCTGACTCTGGGTGAAGGCAAAGTACAGCCTGTACATCTCGCTAGGCCATCGCAGGGCCCAGATAAATTCATATCCATTCACACTCACACTTATGGGCAATCAAGAATATCCAATTAGCCTGATGTGCATGGACTGTGGGAGGAAACCAGGGTACCCAGAGGGAACCCACAACAAGCACAGGGAGAGCATGGAAACTAAACACAGAAACCAAACCAAGGGCCTTGTTGCTGTAAGGGTAGCAGCGCTAACCTCTATGCCACTATGTGAACCATTCAATAACACATAACTATTATATATATTTATAACAATGATACGCATTATGAATGTAGATGGACGTAAATACAGTATAGCTTTTTATTTTAGGAAATTACAAAATACTAGAATTATTATAGGAATAAAAGGAATTAAATAAGTATTAAAGGTGAATGTACTGTAGACGTGTGTGTGTGTGTGTGTGTGTGTGTGTGTGTGTTTACATGCGTGACCACCATGAACACATTTTCCTGTTTACTGGAAAGCCTCTGCGTCACTGTGTGTGTCATGTGTGAGTCAGAGAGCCCCACTTTTAAACAAAAGCATTCCAAGGTGCACCACCCTCACTTCCCCACACCCACATTCACCTCCCCTCCATGGACACCTTACACTTTATCTGCAGAACTTTACACCTCACAATGCAGCCAGGATTTTTATATATATTTTTCAGAATGGTTATACAACATATCGTACATTTATATATAACTGACACATACAGTATTGCATTTAAAACATGAAATGAGTCCTGATGTGCTATTCGTTAAGCCGAGCAACAGTTTACTTCAAGCAGTAACATATGTATTTATGTATTTTAATGAATTTTAATGAATTTTGTGCAGTGTGTATGGATGCAATGAGTCAAAATTTCAATGCGCTTCTAAAAGCCACTGCTTTGCCTTTGCTGCCCTCTTCTGGCTGAGAGTAAACATAACATTTACATCTACATAGTATGTTCAAATCAAATTCAAATTCAAATTTGTTGTCACAGACAAAATCATACACAGTACAATATGTAGTGAAATGCTTAGTATGACTGTCCTAAAATGTGAAGAATAAGCTATCAGTAATAAGAAGAAAAGAACAATAACAACAACTAAAACTCTTTAAAGGACTTTAAAATTCAAATTCAAATAATTCATAGTTAAAGGTCAATATAAATATAAAAATGTAAAATATAAAATAAAATAAAATATATAAAATAAAATAAAAAATAAAATAAAATATAGGATACAAAAATATGTAAAATAAAATATAAATGCAATATAATGAAATATAAATGCAGTGGCGATTTTACAAGTAATATTGTCTGTAAAGTATCAAGTGTCTGTGTGCAACAATCAGCTGAGGTAAAATGTACTAGTACTAGTGTTCTGGTTCAGGGCCTGAATGGCCTGCGGGAAGAAGCTTCTCCTCATTTGCTCAGTGTTTGTTTCCAAGGAACGGAAACGTTTCCCTGACTGCAACAGAGAGAAGAGTCCATTGTTGGGATGGCTGAGGTCCTTCACTATCT
>JAOUQZ010000031.1:4456458-4475486 GCA_028564935.1 Neosilurus hyrtlii
TTGTAGTGGTGTTGTAGGGGGGTATGGGGGTGTTGGACCCCTGCAGAACACACCTTACTTCTCAAATCCTGAACTTCTGCAGTTCCTTAAACATCTTCTCTAAGCTACATCACTCGAGTTTATTATTGCTCTCAACCACATCCTGTGGAACTTTCTGGAAAGTGTTTTATATAATGCGGTGCTGTAAGATAGATGAATCTAATGCTGTATCAAAAAATCATGTGTTGTGACCCCTGCCGAGATTTGCTGGCCGGTGCACAGAGAGTGTGCAACATGGACTGGAATAAAGCAGCGTCCGTAAATAAATACAGGTAGCTATGAGCAAAAAGTTTGTATAGAAATATTACAGAAGTGGGATTTTGTTTAAAGGTCATAGCAGAGGTTCATTAGAGGGGATTTAAAAAAACAACAACTCAACACTCGCTATAAATAACTACATGTATGAATTTATATTATGATATTATTTTTTTTATTATGAAGAATATATTTTTTCATATTTAGTTACATCTCTAATACCCAGAGAGCCGCAGTGCACGTTTTTGTCATAGGATGATTTTAAAATGGAAATGGAACGCTCCATTCAGCCTCGGTAACAAGTGACTCAGCCCAAACACCAAACCGTTGACTCTTGGAACATTTTTTGAAGTTCTGGGCCGAGTGACAAATGGGAAAATGTCAGCTGACTCTTGAGAAAAACGACCTTTACAGGCAGGAGTTCAGAAAGCACGATAAAGAAGGAGCTCTTTTGGAATGACAAGCTGACTTTATGACTATGCAATTCACCCACTCGGGGGTCAAAGGTCAGGGATTAGTCTCTCCCAGACAGAGATAGCGTGCAGGGTGGAGTGTGGGTGTGGAGTGTTTACTGGGTGTGGAGTGTAATTGTAGCTCTCCTGGTTACCTCTTCGTTATCACGCTGCTGTACATGGACTTGGTTTTAAGGAGCGCACCGGCTGAATCTGTACAGTGGAAGGAATGTTTCACGTTGTTTCCCTCGATCGGAATGAGTTTGACTTGATTAGATGGACAGGTGGTTGTTGCTTGAGGGCGGTTTACTGGATTGTGTTGCGTAAGGCTGTAAAAGTTTGTGATGAAGATTTACAATGTCATAAAACAAAACCATAGCACTGCAATTCAAGGTGTCATGTCCCAAACCGGGCTGAGACGATTTCTTTATTGCACACGTTAATTTACTTACCCGATCATCCAGAAATCGACCTATGCACTAGTTCCTAAAGTCACTGGAACGTCTGTATCAGGATGTGAAAATATTTGTGGATTGAGTGTATGTTTCTGTTCCAGGTTCTTACCTGCTGATATTTGAGTCAGTAGCTGTTTTTTCTTCCTGCTAATTAAGTTTCCTAAAAACTCAACAGAAGAAAATGCCAAAGAAATGCGTATTCAGTGAAAACGTGAGTATTTGGTAACAGGATCAGAGAGACGTGTCTAGCCGTTGTTGGGCTGCGTACTTGGAGAAGGAGCTCAAATTACACATTGTAATGAAGAGATGTTGTGCTGCTTGTCGATCTGTCTTTAGCAGCGACAAATTATTTTAACGCACAGGTACACAGTTGAAACAGAAGTTGTTCCAGGTCTGTGTATGATTTTATATATCGTATAGATTTTGTATATTGTTTTGAAATAAGAAAGGTAAGGATAGTTCATATCCGTCTGTATCATATGTATGAATCTCTCTATGAGGTGATCACATGGGCGGTGCGATAGAAAAGCAACTGATGCAAATAGAAATTTTTGCAAATTGTGAACTCCGTTGTTTTCAGTTGTTTTGCGACTTAGCATGTTCGCGAATTTTTCGCGGCTTTAATACGTATTTCGGGCGGAAGTCGCAAGTAGGCCGCGTGACAATTTTTGCGACTGATTTGCAATCGGTTTGCGGATGTTTGGGGAAAAAAAAATACAAATCTCATGTCATTAAGTCGCATTTTGTTCTCAAAACCATTTGCTTATTATTATTATTAGCATGAACAAACTGCAAATAAACTACGTATGGTGGTAAAATATACGTGGCAGATGCCGGCAAATCTCAAACTTTAGGCGTGGGAGTCCCTAACTATTTGAGAACAGAACGGCAACTTTGCCACCTTCTCGCAACGTGTGCGCACTGTTTGAGAAGAGTTGGTGACCGCGCCGTGTCAGAGCCTCGTCTTGTGACATCCGCGGAAATCTCAAACATGAGTTTACAAACCAGGCGACCAAAATTGCGATGCTGCGAATGTCGCGAGACTAATTTGAGAATGAAAAGCGACAGCCACGAATTGCCATTGTGGGTGTGGAGGTTGTGTGTGTTTTAGTGGCCACTTGGCCATCAGACCCATATGTAGCTTTTTCCCAAAGTCGGTGCCACAAAGCTGAAAGCAGAATGTCTATATCTGCTGCTGGGTTACAATTGCGTTTCTTGAAATTGAACTATGAGCCTCAAACCTGTACTAGCATGACCGTCCCCCTGTGCACCGTCAGCTCCATGAAGACATGTCTTACCAAGGTTGTATGGGAGAATGTCAGTCGCTTGCACAGATCACTGACCTCGTCCCCACTGAACGCATTTAGGATGAACTAGAATGCAATCTGCCCCAGGTGCTCCCCGCCTCACATCACCTTAATAATTAATAATCTTTTGGACGAATGACTAAAAATCCCTACAGCCACAGCGGCAGCTTTCCCAGAAGAGATCATACTTATCATAACAGCAAAGAGGAACAGAACCTGGAGTCCAACCATCAAGAAACACACATGAGCGTTGTGGTCAAGTGTCACATGCTCCTATCCACTTTAAAGATTCAGTCACTGATCAATGTTGGGGAATTATTATTAGTATTATTTTTTATTAATCAATCATACGAAAAATTCTAATTTTTTTATTTTCTTTTAGTTTTAGTGCTTGCTAACCAAAATGGAAAGACAAAAAAAGAGAAAGAAGTAAAACCGATGAGAGTCATGTTCACATTTTATGACCCTGTAAGTGTGTTTGCACTGCTGTAGCTTGCTCTCTCAGCCTCGTTCATCACATTCCTGTTCCTGCATGCCGTGCATGATCTCATATGTTTCCTAATTGTGAAATGCCGTGATCTGCACTTGCAGTTTCCTTTAACCGTAAAATTTGAACCGCCTAATTAACATGTCATGAACAATACGAAAACAAGTCCTAAATGTAGTAATAAAATTAGCAAACTAGGCTCACCAGTCTGACTTGTTAAATTAATTTGGCTTGGAGGTTGTCTGATGGCTCGTTCCCGGACACACGGCTTTTGCTGATCCTGGTACTTTTCGTTACACTCATTGAAAATAAAGTGCATGACTGGCGATATTCAATTACAGCTTACACCCTCCTTATATACTGCTTGGGAACATGTATTTACTCTTTTTGGTTCTGAAAAAGGTACACAGTTACCCTGAGGTCCAGTTAGTAAGGGTGCCGGAAAAAAATCGATTCACGTCTGAATCGTGATTCTTATTTATTAGCATTCTGAATCGATCCAAATTTTCAAGAATCGACCTTTAAGAACACGTGTTTTTTTTAACACTTCCAACCTTACTCATAGCGCGTACCGTTTGTCCAGTCACGTGCACTGGCTTTTAGTCTACTGCCAGCGCCATCTTCGCTGAAGGCAAATGTTTGGGTGCACTTCGGATTTTCCGGGTAAGGAGGAGCTTGACATGACATATGCGGTGTGCAAAGTCAGCAAAATAAAAGTCAAGAACACTTCAAATCCCACATCTTACGCCATCACCCGGAGCTAAAAGAAACGGAGCAGCAGCACGACCAACTCCTGATCAACACACACTCCATCACTTCACTAAACTCCCAACCAACTCTGAATGAGCAACGGGGATTTGTTTATAAGAAGCTCTTTTTTATTGCTTGGTAATCACCCCCCCACCCCCCATGTTAGTTTTCTTATAATTGTCACTTAACGAGACCAAAAATTCAGTGTGAGTGTGTGAGTGGTTGTGTGTGTTGGCATTACGATGGTCAGGTTAGCTGTACAGGGTGTACCACACCTTCGCCCAGTGTCGATTCAGCTCCCTGATAGCCACCAATAAGTGGTTTGGTAAATGATTGAGTAAGGGAGGATGGAAGGTGTCTCCACTGCCAGTGTTTTATAACAGTCAAAGGTGTCGCTGGTCCTTGTTTGTGGAATGAAAAAAAAATCTTATTAATGTAAAAAAAAAAAAAAAAAAAGAAGAAAGTAAGGAAACTATTGCATCATAACAGCTATATTCAGGATAACGTGAGATGCACTTCAAAACAGATATCTTAGCTTGTTAAATTATCCTGAATATCCCCAAAAAAGATTCGAAATATGAGATTATTAAACCAATATCTACATTGGAACAAATTTCTGATCTGCCCATGCAGAAAAATATTAACAACTTAACTGGTATTTAAGGGGCAATGTCATGGTTGCATTAAAAAAAGAATAGCGCAAGTAACATCCATTGGGTTATCAAAGGATTTCAGTCATTAATCTAGATGGAAATTTTGGTTTACACAGGAGACTAGACATGAATCAAGTTCATACAAATGATTTGCTAGGAGTCTGATGGAATTTCAGTCTTTTGAAACCTGTTCAGCCTGACAAGATTTCAAAAAGTCCTTTAAAAACTGCCTGTTTTGCAAATTGAAAGGCTATTTAATAAACACTGGGTAGTATTTTGAGTATTCATCGCATTTTTACATGAATTTTGGGCTAAAGGATTCTGGGTAAAAATCATGACACAGCTCCTTTAAGTTTGTTGTTGTTGTTGGTTGTGGTGGTGGTGTAAGTTTCATGGACAGTTGGCACTAAAAGTCCTACCGCTCTGAAATTACTGACCAGATACTTTAAAGGCGTATACTAAATGATCTGATGAACAATTTTATGTAGCTGGATCCATCTATGTCACTGATATCCCACTGGTGTGTAGCTCAGTTGAGTCTGTTCCCGAATTCGGTGTTTATTTTTTCTATTTTAATTATTCGTATTAATTATGTAGAACTGGATACATATAAAAGGGTGTCATTTTTTTTTTCAATGGGGGAATGATGTAATTGACAAATTGCTCTGGTACAAGTGGAGTAAAACATAACAGGGTGTGCTGCTGTAAGAAAATAATCAACTAACTATAGGGTGGTAAGAGTGACGCTGTCATTATGTGATTATTTCCCTATAACATTTATACCCAACTGTTCTTTTCTTTAGAACAGAAAATATTCAACCTGTATGTGTAACTCACTTGAAATGACCATGACCCCGAATCTAAGCAGCTAAACCAGTGACATACTCTAGTATTTACATGGTATAGTGTTTATATTTCCTGTACAGCCCTGATGAGCTGCTCACTGAACTCTAGCATCATTTCAGTGCTTTGTACATTTTATATGCAGAATTTTGCCGAGAAAACCATTTTTCCTTCTTCTTTTCTTTTTTTTTCGTTTGTGGTGTAGCCTCAGCACAAGGCGATAACATGCGGTACACATACAGGAAGGCGACTTTTGAAAAACAGACACTTACTAGCTTAAACACACACGCATACACACACACACACACACACACACACACACACACACCCAGGCTTGGAAACCGTTTTGTCGAAGTACAGATAGTTATTTGTATTGTGCTTCTTCAGTAAGTCAGAAGTCATAAGACGATTATTCTCTTGAGTTGTTGGTTGTGTGTGTGTGGAGTGTGTGTGTGGTGTGTGAGTGTGAGACTGCTCAGTGTTGAGAGTGTTAAGTTGTAGACCAACCTGACCAGTCTTTCTTAGATCAGCTACTGACACCTGCAGACTTGCTTACACATGCTGATGGCATCACAGCCCTTTAGTCAAAGAGCGTGTCATGGAAAATTGACTTGTGGGCGGTTCCTTCTGTCACTTGCTTCTTTGAAGCCATATATGGTATGACAACTTCTCTCCACCCCCCCACCCCCCACCCCCTTTCTCTTTTATTTTCTCTTTATTTGTTATGACTGTATTTCCAAAATTCCCCATGCCCTACCCCATATTATTAATTTTTCTAATTTCCAGTCCTTCACCAGAAAGGGGAAAGTTCTGCTCATGTCACATGTATTTCTGCTTTCTGCTGCCTCCCAACCCCCCCCAAGCACACACACACACACACACACACACTTTCTAATGCATGCTCACAAAACAACGCATGCACGCGCACACATACACGCACACGCACCCCCTGATGCATGAGAATGTGAGTGTGTGATGTGGTTTGAGATATTATCAAGCTCTTATGCACTGTAATTCATCTAGGCCTAAACCTTTACCTCATTCCATAGACGGTTAGAGTAGAGGAAATTTTTCAACAACAAGTGGTGGAATAGGATGATTACCCCCCCCCCCCCCCCTCTCTCTCTTTCTCGCTCTCCGAAGATGAATGCAGTAGATGGCAGGTTTTCCTCCTGTATACTGTTCATGTTTTAGGATTCTGACATAAAGAACCCCGGGTGGAGGGGTGGGGGTAGAGAGTAGGAGGAGTGGAAAAAGGGTAGAGCAAGTAAACACGCATGGATTTAGCAGTGGGTGGGGACGAACCTGACCTCCGCACGACTAAAACATCTGCAAATAAAGTATTATTCCGCCTGTTCAGCAAACTCAAGCACACGTTTTTGTGCATGTGTGCGAGTGTGTGCATGAATCAGAAGTGAAGAAAGTGCAGTTTTGTAAAGTGAAGGTGTTAGAACAGTAGTGAAAAGTGCACATGATTGGGTGGAGGTGAGGGGTGTGGGCGCATTTTTCTTTCTTTCTTTTTTTTTTTTTTTTTTTCCTCCCCATAGTTTGGTGGAGAACAACTTTCCCCACAAGGACAAATCAAAAATAGCCTAAAAGTTTCCTTGGTTTAACAGAGACTAATATTCACCCCAACATCGGTTTAAGGAACGGTCCCTGTCACGTAGTATTAGAGACACCAGTAAAATCGACATGCAGCTCAAAAACGTTTTTTTTTTTCTTCTTTTTTTTCAGTTATTAAACGTTTTTATAGGAAAGTTTTTTTCATGATTGGTTACCGTTCAGAGTATCATATTTAACCATTAAACGCTCTTTACCGGCACTTCATGGTATCAGGTCATGGTTGTGGTCGTCACTCCTGTAATAAGTGTGTCGCTTCCTCAGACAGAATGAGAACCTGAGTTGTTATGCAGTCATGGCTTCATCATTTACAGTAATGCAGAGACTCTTACGCTAAGGTGTTACATCTCACATTGCCGGTCAATACATGAGAACCGTGACTAGGACCACTGTAGCCATTCTGGTGGATTTTGGAGGCTCTTACAAACATTTATACATTCATTCGTTCATTTTCTGAACCGCTTAATCCTAATTAGGGTCGCGGGGAGGCTGGCGCCCATCTCAGCCGACTCTGGGCGAGGACGGGGTACACCCTGGACACACTCACACTCATACCTAGGGGTGATTTTGGAACCGGATGAGGAAACCGGAGTACCCGGAGGAAACCCCCGCAAGCACGGGAAGAACATGCAAACTCCACCCAGAAACGCCCAAGCTGGGAATCAAACCCAGGACCTTCTTGCTGTGAGGGGGACGTGCTAACCACTACGCCACCGTGCGGCCCTGTTACACATATGGGTGGAGGAAATATGCAGGGGAAGACACGGTAGCTGGTAAAAAAAAACAACTCAGTTGAGTTGCTCATATGCTTCTTGACCTACGGCAATTTTCGCCACAGTTTGATGGAGAGTTACCATGGTTATGGTATATTCATAAGCTGTATTGGCTGCTAGGTCAACTTTAGGTCCTTACAAAGACTGGGTCACTCAGCAAGATTAAGAAATTTTGTAATTTGACATAAATGCACATTCTTGTTCATACTTTTTATTGATCCAGGTTGTGAAAAGCATGATGTACTGCTCTGAAATAAGTGAAGCTTATTTATTTATTTGTTTGTTTTTTACAGAATTGCCTTTTCTTTTCTTTTCACTGTAAATAATTTGGTTTACATGGAGCATGACCTTCATGACTGCCCCGTATCAGTCTGTCTATTTGTCTTTTCTGTTCGTCCGTGCCGTCTTTACTGCTGACTTGAAGGTGATTGGAGCCAAATTAAATACAGAGGTTTCCCGTCCATGGTTCGTGAACGCTCACCAATTTCCTTTAGATGAGCTGAATGCTCACATTCACACTTTATATTGTGTAGAAACATCATATTTTTCCATATAAGCCGTTTTATTTTGGGTCCCAGACCGCAGAGGTGCATGTTGAACATTGGAGAATAATGATCCAGTAGTGGCTTAGTGGTTAAGACAATGGGTTACTGATCCGAAGGTGAATGATTCAATCCCAACTATCACCACTGCTGGGCCCTTGAGTAAGGCCCATAACCCTCAGTTGTAAAAAAAATAATAATTTTTTTCGTCGCTCTGGAACATGATGTTCTGATTGGTTCCCTGTGTGATTGTGTAATCAGTCCTTTTGCTCGTCATCACCCCCACCCCAACACAAATAAACTCACGCATAGTGCGGCAACAGAGAACATGAACCTGTTAAACGGATAAAACTCGCAGGACCGATAATCATGCAAAAATCAGCTCGTGAAAGGTGGTGAACAGGGAGAACAAGGATTCATTCCTTGCAGCAAAGGTCCATAGTCAATGATACTCCAAGAACTGGAAGAGAATTAGCCAGGTGGATTCTATGCGAAATGCCTGCTGTAAGTTTATGTGCTTGTAATATCTGTCTGTCTCTGAGTTCACACACACTCTGAAGCCGTTTTTTTTTTTTTTTTTTGGAATGACTGTTATTCATAACAACTTTGACCTCTGGAATGGAATCTTGCACTGGCGCCAAATCCGGTTAGATAGCCGTCTTTATGACGAGGTTTATCTTTCAGTCATGATTCAGACGGAAAGGATGTATGTATGAATGCATATACTTGTGTGTGGATAAATAGTTGTTGGCGGTTCTCAGCAAGGAGCACTGGGCACAGCCCTGCGGAATACTCGACCCTGATTGGTCAGACAGTGTTGGTTGATTTTCTGTCACAGCAGCGTTGGCAGTATTACTGGAGATGAGTGACAACATATTTTTTGTCAACCGATTTGTCTGAGAACATTGTTTCGAAAGTCACAGCTTATTGACAAGGGCATGCAAATATGATTGATGATGTGGTGTTGTTTTACATAAGGGGACATTTTCTGGGCGGCACCGCAGCTCAGTGGTGAGTGCCGTCGCCTCACAGCGAGAAGATTCTAGGTTTGAATCTCAGTGTTTGGAGATTACATGTTCTTTCCGTGCTTGGGCAGGCTTTATGTGAGTGCTCCTGTTTCTGCCACCAGTCTAAAGATGTACATATTAGCTTAACTGTCTACTCTAAATTGCCTGCGAGTGTGAATGGTTGTTTGTGTCTATGTTAGTCCTGCAATAGCCTGGAGACTTTTCTGCATCTCGGCAGGAAATTGCTCCAGATTCTTCTGCAGGCCTGATGGATAAGGGGTACAGATAATGAATGGATAGATAGACGGATGGACATTTGCACTAAGTCATGTTTTAGGAATGAAGGAGTCTCCACTATCAGTGCTTATTGCAGTCAGAGATAAAGCTGTAAATCTCCTAAAAGTTCTTAGGAGAAAGGAAACTGCGCCTGCACTTTATGGTTACAGGGTAACATGATAAGTTTTGTGTGTGTGGTGGTGGTGTTGGGGTGGGTGATGTCATATGCATGGTGGGCAAACACTCGAATTGCTTGGTTCCAAACAAAATTGTAACAGAACTACACCATTTTTGTTTGTTCTAATCACTAAAATCGATAAATTGGAAGAAAGGTATAGTTATAAGCTATAGAATCACTTTTTTTTTCTTAGAAAGCTTTTAGATTTTCTGAATCTTAGACAGGAAATGGAGATGTTTCGTTTATTGCTGCACGTGTGGTTGTTAAGGTCGTCAGATTTTTTGTTTACGGTACTCCAATGCACCGAAGGCGTTTCTCTAGTCTAAGCTAAGATTAGTCTTTTCCTGTCTATTCTAGCTTTAGTTTCCCATACGAAGCATTTTCCCCCTTCGAAATTCATGTACGTTTTCCAAAAAAAAAAAAAAGGAATAATGCATTTGGTTGTTGTCAGGACCAATAATAACTAAAAAGTCGAAAACGACTAAAAGTAAAATTGTTTGGCTGGGGAAAAAAAGTCGGTTGGTATCTAGTTTCATTTACGTGATTGAGATCGACGGAACACCACAACGGAGTAACCGCTAAATAACACAGCCTGGCAAAAATCAGCTGAAGATGGATAAGAATTACGGCATGAATTAGGGGGCCTATCGAGTGATTATCCAGAGAGCCTCAGGCGAGTTACTGAGTGAGGATATACTACACAAGAATATTAAAACAAATTAAAGCAAAAGGTTATCCTTTTTTTTTTACATTTTAACCATGACATAGGTGGATCACGTGAGCTTCGCATGCTCAGAGCGTTTTTTTTTTTTTAACTCATTGTGATTTAGTATATACTACACAGAAACACAATTAAACAAACCATAAAAATTGTGTTAGTTTGCTTTTATTGTTATGTTTAAAGCATAATAATGATGCCGCCTGCTTCAACTTTGAACTGTGGCTATCCGTCATTTTGATCCAAGCATTATTCCCTCAAAATAATGTCCTTAATTAATCCCCTGCTTGAAGACCAATCAGATTACACCTATCTTGTGTAGTAGATACTTATACCTGGTATACATGATTCTTAATCTTTATTCATTTTACTGGATTATACACAGTAAAGTGTAGTGGTGCATTGTTTTGTAATTTAAAAATTGGTTAGTAGTTACTATTACTAAAATAGTTTGTTATAAAATGGTGGTGTGTGTGTGTGTGTGTGTGTGTGTGTGTGTGTGTGTGTGTGTGTTATGTAAGAGAACTTGTACAGAAGCATGTGATGTGAGTGAATAGGAAAAAGACAGACCAACATTTGGAAGATTTCAGAAGTGTGTAGGTGTGTCCACGAGCACATCATTGTTTTATGTAAGATGTGTGTGTGTGTGTGTGTGTGGTTTCATGGTGCCCACATACAGTAAGTGGGAAGTGTATACATAAGAAAGTGGGTATGAAATCCATCTAAATCAATGCTGTGCATCACATACATTGAATTTATAGGAACAAGACGCTGGTCTCTCAGAAGTTCGTTCATTTTCTGTAACGAGGTCATTTAGTTTACGTAAAAGATGTTAATAATGAAGAAACGTTTTTTGCTCCCTTTGCTGAACCTGATCAAAACATTACTCCTTCGTGTGTTTGTACCCGATTTTGAATGAATACGGTTGTAATATTCGAACGTGAACTTTCTTACTTGCCTGTTTGTTTGTCTTTTTATCTGTTGATTTTAACTTGTGTTTTGGTTTGTTGGTGACCTGCAGGATGGAGGAAGTGTGCACAATTCATTTTTCCATCTTGGAAATTGTTTTATCTGTAGATCATTTGTTTGTATGGGTGTGTATGTGGGTGTGCTTGCACTGCATGTGTGTATGTGCATATAGGAATGTTTGTGTGTGTGTGTGTGTGTGTGTGTGTGTGTGTGTGTGGGAGGGGGTAAAATAATGTATACGGGATGTGTGTTTGTTGGAGGTGGTTAAAATAATGTATTTGGTGTGTGTGTTGGAGGGGTAAAATGTGTTTGGTGTGTGAGTAGGTGTGTGTGCTTGTGTGGGAGGGGGTAAAACAATGTATTTGGTGTGTGTGGGAGGGGGTAGAATAAGTATTGTGTGTGTGTGTATGTGTGTGGGAGGGGGTAAAATAATGTATTTGGTGTGTGTGTGTGTTTTATTTTATTTATTTTTTTTTTAAAGAAACACTAACAGCTTTCTAGGGTAAAAATACATCTGTGTCTTTATGGTTTTTTCACCTTGCGTTGGTTTGGTAGCTCAGTTGAAGGTTTGTGAATTTCAGTACAGTACATTGAGTTTCACCATAAAGGTAATTATTGTAATCTCTTCACGCTTGTGTTTGTACTCAACCCTCATGGCCTTTCTGTTGCAATTCAAGCAAACTGGTTGTTCCACTATGGTACATTTTGAATTTGATGAATTTGTTCAGAGGTGTTAAAACGAGCAGAGTTACTTTAAACCTGAAAAGGGACACAACGTTCTTGTCCTTCCTTCAGCTTTATAAACACTCACACCCACACGCACATAGACACATGCAAGGACCAGCAGTGGCTGTCATTTCCTCTCGCGTAATACCGACCTGAAGTAATCATTTGCCTGTAATCGATACCTCCATGTCCTGAAATGTGTTTCACCTTTTTCTCTTTTGTCGTCATGACGCACAATACCCCCACCCCCCCACCCCCACCCATCCTGAATATGAGTACAAGCCCTTTTGTTCCCAGCCCTGGGAACACAACTTTCAGTGCTGCGCTGTGTACAGAAACCCACACTGGTTGGTCAATGTTTGATCAGACACACAGTAGTGATGCATTTAACAGTAAGAGCTCCAGCAGTGTTTACTGGAAGAGCACCCACCGACATCAGCATCCTTTCGCTCCAGTAAATACAGACTCATGCTATTTTCTGTGACTGCAACAGCTGCTTCCTGAAGGACTGAAAAAATCCATCCACAGCACAGTACTCGGTTATAACAGTATTTCTTTGTTTTTTTTTTTGTTTTGTTTTTTTTTAGACGAGACCGTGGAAGAAGTTAAAAACCATGGTGCATATCACACCCTTTGTGGTGTCCTATAAGAAGCACTACCCCTGGGTGCAGTTAGCCGGACATGCAGGTAACGACCTCACCACCATTTCCTCTCTCTAACTCTCATTCTTTTTCATTTCTAACCTCGTCGGTCTCTTGCATCTTCTATACTTCCCCTTGCAGGTAAGCTGTAAGCACTTCCACTTTGTATCAGTATATATGCAATGTATGGTATTTGACTGAAAATGTCTGTTTCCTGGTTGAATTAAATTTCCTTTTTCTCTAGACTTAGACTTAGCTTTATTGTTATTCAAATATACAGGTGTATACAGAATGAAATGTCGTTGCATTTGCTCGCTACAGTATAAGAAATGAAAAAATGACATGAAAATATGAATTATAGATAGTATATTTTTTTTTTAATTGGAGATATAATTTATATAGTCATTTTCAGGAATGGGATATCAAGACTGTTGTAGTAGTAGGAGTAAATAATAATAATAATAATAATAATTTTTTATTAAAAAGTTTTAATTATTTATCCCATTTTATAAAAAACAATTAAACCCATTATGAATAAATCCTTCTGAAATTATTAATGACATAACCTTAAAAAAATAGTAATAATAATAATATATTTTTTATTTAAATGTTTTAAATATGTAGCTCATTTTCTAAAACGCAATTAGACTCATTAAGAATGAGCTGAAACTGAAATTATTAATGATATAACCTTAAAAATAGTAATAGTAGTAGTAATGATAATAATAATAATAATAATCTTTTTATTAAAAAGGTTTCATTATGTAGCTCATTTTATAAAAAGCAATTAAACTCACTAAGAATAAATTATATTGAAATTATTAATGACATAATCTTAAAGTAGTAGTAGTAGTAATAATAATAATAATAATAATAATAATAATAAAGGCTATGGATTACTGATCAGAAATTAGGGGGTTTAAGCATCAGTATCACCCCAGTACCACCAAACTACCACTATTGGGCCCTGAAGCTAGACCCTTAAGTCTCATCTGCTCAGTTGGATAAATATGAAAAACATGTAAGTGGCTCTGGTTATGGGCGTCTGCCAGATACCGTAAATGTAAATAGCTTGTTACTGGATATTCATTTACACTGTAACTTGTGCATAAAATTTCAGGTTTCTATAACAGTACTTAGTTACATTATAATACGAAAAGTCACAGCTGATATTGTCTGCTTATGTTAGACTAGTTAATCCTGTCTACCCATCTTTCTACCACATAAGCTTTCTATTACAGTCTTATTTCTTTATATTCTAAAGGATTCACTTTGTGTTCTTCGTAGTAACATGATTGCTGCTATAGAAAGAGCTAATTATTAATTAATAGTTTTAAAATTAGCACAAGTTATAATCTATGGAATTTCCGATAAAGTGCTGCTTGGTATGTACTAGACAAATATGTAATTAGCACGTTTATCCGCACTTACTACATTCTTGCATATTAAACAGTAGCTACTGTCTGTACTGTATTATGAGGTATGCCTAAACAATCTGAAGAAATTCCAAAAACAACAACAACATAAAAGGCATAACACCTAACCCTGGGTTTACACTGGGCCACAATGTCTCCACAATTTGAGCGAATCATGATGAAGGTCGAGGGCTGTGGGATCGAATTGTGATGATCTCGAGGGAACATGGTGGATTTGAGATGATCACACTGATGCAGCCTGCCTCCTTTTTTATACCCCAATTGTGCTCCAAGCGCACTCGTAAATCGTGGAGCGCCACACTTTTTTGATCGCGGAGATTGTGGACAATATGCCCGAGTGCAAACACAGGTAGGAGCCAATTTTTGAGAAGTTCAGATAGTCAAAATAGTTGACATCCCTGAATTTGTGAGATTAAAACCCAAATCCTTGACAAACAAAAAGGCTAAGGTTTTTTTTTTTCTTTTTTTCTTTTTGGAAACACCTTGAAGAGTGTCCCTGGTGAATATATAGAGCACTCTAGCCTCCCTGTAGACTCAATAAACTTTGACCTGGGCCAGCTTTAAAGCTTAGATTTAGAGGCAGAAGGGGTCAATAGAGGAATGGTTCAGGTTTTGAACTTTAAGTCACCACACCTATCTCCAAAAAAATAAAAAAACAAAACAAATTGTCTGATTTTGGTAGTATCTCTCAGAAATTGTCCTGTAGGTTAAATGGAAATGGCTATCTTTGTTGTTTCATGAATTTGGATTTTATTTAAAAATAACATGCTTCCTATGATGTTTAGTGCACAAATGTTCTCACTGCAGTTGTGTAGTTGTGTAATTTTTATTTTTTTTTTATTATTTTTTTTAAACCAATATGATTGCGTTGGTGATTCGTGTGTGCGCAAATGAAATAACTTCCCCAGTTATATTAGGCAAGTCAGCTATATCTGTGGTAAATAAACTGCTGAAATCATCATACGTAACAAAGAAGTGACGTTGGTAAAGGTATGGGATATGGATACTTTGCAAAGGTGAAAGGTGCAGGGGAGGTGTTGAATAAAAACAATAATTAAAAAAATAGTCTTGTATACTTCAATCTAGTACAATTGTACAATCTAGCTTTCACTCTGTGTCATTATTAAGCATGGTTACTTGTTTTTTAGGTAGTTTTCAGGCTGGGGAAGATGGTAAACTTTTGAAAAAGTACTGTGCATGTGAGCAGCAGTGCCTGCAGAAGCTGATGGATGATTCGCTCAGGCCGTACGTGCCAGGCTACTACGGCGTCGTGCGGCAAGACGATCAAGACTACAACCTGATGGACGATCTGCTGGCTGACTTCAACTTCCCATCCATCATGGACTGCAAGATGGGCACCAGGTGAGAGGAATGGAAATTAAAATGTGCTGCTAGTGCGACGTTTGGAATTTCTTTAGTTTTATTACAGAACCATGGAAAAACCGTGCTGAAAAGGAATTTAACAGTTGGGGCGTGAGAAGTACTGTTTTAGTAAAATTAATCATGACTAGCATGGTTTAATCAGTGGAACTAACATCATTAGTTAACTCTCAATTGGTTATTTGACTATTTCTTTTACATTACATATAATATACAGCATAAATCAATTATTCATGGAGTCTGAGGTGAATAACCATTTTAGTATGTACTACTTCAGAGCATAAGCAAATAAAATTATATTCTAGAGCTTTATTTTTACATTTTTAAAATATTCATGTATTCCGAGATTGCAAGGTGGATAATGTCTACTAGTATATACTAGATGGGAGCAACGCAATCCCATCAAAAAAAAATAAATAGTAGCAGACAGTCATCATTGTCATGCTTAAAAATGGAAAAATTAAAATAGAAAAATCTGGTTTTATTTTGTTATTCAAATTCAAATTTATTTGTCACATACAAAATCATACACAGTACAATATGTAGTGAAATGCTTGTTACGACTGTCCTATATTTCAAGAAGAATAAAAACTATCAATATCAAGAAGAAGAAAGACAAATTAAAAAATAATAACTATTTGAAGGATATTTTGTTTTTGCATTTCTGTGTAGTATATACTAAAACTATGACTGAATACAAAACATCGCTTATGATCTGCTGACGCAATAACACGTGCATAGACCTCATCTAAAACTAAATTAATATCTCATTTTATTTTGCTTCTCTTTGTTTCCATGTACTAAAACTTGAAACTTAAAAAAAAAAAAACATTATTACACAGCACGTATGATCCTGCTCATGGGCCTCATCTGTGTCTGCCATGTGGGGGCAGCTGTAGCCTAATGGTTAGAGAAGCGGCTTTGGGACCGAAAGGTCGCTGGTTCAATTCCCGGACCAGCAGAAAAAATGTGTGGCGGCAGGGGGAGTGAGCTGCACCTTTCCTTCCTCCACCTTCATGGCTGAAGTGCCCTTGAGCAAGGCACCTAACCCACAACTGCTCTCTGGGTGCCCCAGTGTGTGTGGCAGCCCACTGCTCCGAGTGTGTGCTCAAATGTTAAATGCAGAGGCAATTATTTCGCTTATGGGATTAATACAGTATAGCAAAAAAACATTTATTTAAAAAAAATTAGAGAGTTGAGCATAAAGATATTATATTAGTGTACCTCTTTGCTTCTGTTCCCATGTGGTATATACTGTTATCTGCCTCAGCTTGGTGGATTCACCTTTTCTTGAGAATAATCGTCAATTATCCCAGACTGTACTATTCCTTTATAGTATATACTAAACTGATATAATCAATCATTTGGACAGCAGTCTCTCATTTTTCGATTGCCTTTAGTTCGGTAAAAGCTAACACAGCTGTTATTAAAACACCATAAGGTCCTCTGTCCTAACACTTACAAACTTAAGTTCACTCTCTTGAGAGAGACTCCTAAAATGCTGAATAAACATCTTACAGAAACTGTCGACATCATTAATTGCTAGTCAATAAACCGTGCAGGTCATCATTACATAATCTGTGTCTCGTACCTAGAACTTATTTGGAGGAGGAACTGGTGAAAGCCCGTGAGCGGCCCAAGTTAAGGAAAGACATGTATGAGAAGATGGTGGCTGTGGACCCGGATGCCCCGAGTGCAGAAGAGAAGGCACAGCGGGCTGTGCTGAAGCCCCGTTACATGCAGTGGAGAGAATCTCTCAGCTCTACAGCTACACTCGGCTTCCGAATCGAGGGCATCAAGGTGGGAGGGCAGCGCACGCACACATACACACACACACACACACACAAAACCACTAGTGTCTAGGATTTAGGATGTTGGTGTCTGTTCAAGTCGTTTTATTTGTGTAACGTGTTGCGTATTGTGGGGAAAAGTGCTGATCAGGTTCTTAAAGCTGCACCGTTTTATTTGGCTTGCCTGTAAATTAGAGGTGTAAGTGCTTCATGAAATCATCTCTTGGGAACATGTTTATGCCTTCCGTAGTGATGCCTGACGGTTTTCTTTTTTGTTTATTTTTTTTCTTTTTCTTTGTGTATGATTCTAATTAATGTTGTGGAATATTACATGCAGCAGATGTGGAACATTACATGCAGCATTACGTCAAAGCCCTCCATCCTGGTGGAAGTTCTAGCTCTTCCACCGATTGTTACAAAGCCTTAACACTGCAAACTCATTTCCAACGATCTCCTCACACAAAACTTCACCATGGAAACAATTACACATTTCTAATGTGTGTTTTTGTCTTCGGCGTACGTGAAGGAGCCGTTACTACAGAAATAATAATGCATAAAACTAGTGCACTTATATCAACCAGTGAACGGTACATGTTTGGCATTTGGCCGACACCCTTATCCAGAGTGACCTACATTTGTCATTTTTTATACAACTGAGTAATTGAGAGTTTCGGGCCTTGTTCACGGACCCAGCAGTGGCAGGTTGGTGGGACCGCGGGTTGAACCACCAACCTTCGGAGTGGTAATACAGAGCCATCATTGCCATCTGAAACGCTGTCTGGGGTGTTTATGTAGAAGATTACACAGCACACCGTCTGAACAATCACAAAGCAGAATTCAGGGCATGATTATTGAGATCATCGCTGTAAAGAAAATATTATGCTGATCTGTTTATCTCTTTTTTCAGAGTCGAAGCAGGCAGCTAAAAAAGGCAACATTATATAGCGTAGTAGGCAAATTATTGCTGTCGGCACATTGTTACAGATGCATTTGTGCAGCCACCCAGAAATGGAAAATGGCTGGTGGTACATTTGCAAATGACCTTAACATGCTGCTGGCAGCCGCTCTGCTTTTGTGGTCAATGCAATCTAATGATCTCATTTTCCAGCACTGATATCAACGCACGTAAAACTGTCTAACCTAGTTTCAATCTCTCTGTCTCGTGCAGAAATCAGATGGCACATGCAACACCAACTTTAAAAAGACCCGGCACCGAGAACAGGTTATGAAAGCCTTCGAAGACTTTGTGAATGGAAACACCCAGATCTTGGTACGTCTGCTTCAGTCAGCTGGTGCAAAGTGACTAGATATGATTTAGAATTCCTCTAGGACAGCTGACATGACAGCACTGGGATGAACCCCCGTGCAAGTCAATGCCAGTGTCCGATGTTTTTCATTTGAATGTCTGTAAATGCAGTTCTGAAGTTAAATCTCAGTGAAATTAGAAATGAGAAGTCGTACTTAGCTGATGTTTTCTGTTCTGCTATGACAGAGGAGTTATTTGGTGCGGCTAGAGGAACTGCGAAGAGTGCTGGAGACATCCGAGTTCTTCCGAGCGCATGAGGTGAGTCATAGCGACACACAGACACACACACATTGGTCTTTCTATGCTAAAGAAACTGCACTTGCTTATGCACTGTATGGGTAAAGAGTAAAATCAAATTCAAATTCAAATTCAAATTTATTGTCACATACAAATTATACACAGTACAATATGCAGTGAAATGCTTA
>JAOUQZ010000031.1:4476627-4490579 GCA_028564935.1 Neosilurus hyrtlii
CGAGCACTGTTTTACGGAAAATCGACTCAAGATCTTATATATATATATATATATATATATATATATATATATATATTGTATGTGGGGAAAAAATAACACTACTACAATTTCATCATTCAGTCTCCTCCAACATAATATTCTGAGGTTTCTTTTTTTCCATTTATTCACTGATAACTTCAGAGGCAGGATCTGTTTTAATAAGGCATGTACTGTATCTCTGTATCTATCCAACCAAGTGTGAGGTAATCCCACTGGGGAAGCTGGCACTTCCCAGTAAAAAGATATTAAAAAGAATGGAAACATTTCGATGTCATTGACGGTGAAATATATTTATTAGCTCACACATGTAAATGTGAAGAGCTGTCAGGATTCACGTGCCAAAAGTGAAGCCACTGGCTTGTCGTCTCCACCTTTTCTCGTTATTGCGATTGCATAAAAACCACCGAGCGGATTTCTTTTTAATTTTGCATGCGAGTAGCCTGCACAGTGGAGGTGTTCTGAAACGCTTTTGGTGACATTCTGTAAATATCTTTAAATAAAAATGGGGATGAATTAAAAACGGCAAAAAATTTACTGTTATGAGGATTCTGGAACAACCGCTGCTCAAAATTTGCACAAATTGACTTGTTTTATAATATATAATATAATGTGCATGTGACCCAATATATACATATACTCGCTACACCCCCGTGTCTGTTTATAGTTCAGACGCACACTAGTTTTCTTATAGCTGACGTGTCGATATATGTAAAGGAGGAAAAGGTGATTTTTGGCCATTATTTATGGCCTCTACCAAAACTCTGTGATAACTGTTTTTGTAATCACCAGTGTGTGAGTCTGTCTGTGAACACTATACCTATGCATGCATATTCAGTGGGGATATTTCCCTAACTGAGTCCCAGAGAGAGTTAAATGTGAAGGTCAGAGCAAGGTCACAAATGTTTGGAGTGATTTTTAAGCATGTATGGACATTTAAATGAGACAGTGATCTTTGACCTTGTGAAACCTTCAAACGGGAGTTTTTCTTTTCTTTTTTTTCTCTCCTACTAATTTGGTCACTCCCACGTACTCTAGAACATATCATGAGGTGAACATAAGGGTAAATAAAGCCAGTACCCATGGTGAGCCCATTCGGTACTTTCTCCATGCTGTGGGATTGCGGTACCTTCCACTCTAGGTACCCCAGTAGTTCATTTTTCTTTTCTTTTTTTTTTTCTTTTCCATACACCACTACACACTTCCGATAAAACTGAAAAGTTTGCTGAATGGTATGTTCGGATATTAATAGTGATCACAACCACGTATTGACTATAAATGGCTGATAATCAGCTAATCAGAGATGGTTGTTTATCTCCACAGGTGGTTGGCAGCTCTTTGCTCTTCGTCCACGACTCTTCGGGCCTAGCGCGAGTGTGGATGATCGATTTCGGAAAGACCATGCCTCTTCCTCCACACCAGACCCTGGACCATCGCACTCCGTGGAACGAGGGCAACCGTGAGGATGGATACCTGTGGGGTCTGGACAATCTCATCGATATCCTGAGCTCTGTGATTCAAGGCAAATCATATCTCAAGCCATGACGGACGTACTCACTGGACACATTAGGGCCAGAGAATGGATTTGATTGGCTCTGTGCTCCGAGAAACAAAGACGAAACGAACATAAAGCACGTGAAAGGATGAAATGTTGGAGTGCCTTAGCAGACTGATGGTCAGTCTCGTAACAGGATGTATGCAAAGCCCATACGGTCAAAGACCAAAAGTACAGACAAAAAGACTTTTAAGTGGCTTTGTACATTCATATATATATATAAGAACTTCAAGGTTTATTTTAATTTTTTTTTAAACAATCATGAAAATACTGATAACACTAGAACACTGGATATACATCCATCTCTGCATCCTCTATTAATATTTTTATAGTAGTGTAAATAGACTAATTTAATTTTATTCCTAAGAACACTTTTCCCTGTGCTTCATGTTTTTACTGTCTCTTCTTTTAGCAGTGATTTTTTTTTAAAAATATTTTAAAAAAATTTTATCCACCCTCTAATCAGGTTTCAATTGTAAACGTTATTAAATACTGAAGCTGTATTTTTCATTTATATATATATATTTTAACACCGGTTAAAAATATTAACATCTGAGCTAATGGCGTATAGTGTGGTTTGAAAGATTTAACTCCTCACTATGATACGTCATGCAAGATTTTTCTGGTTTAAAGGTTTTAATGAGTTCGTTTGAGGGCTGATTACATAATAAGCATTTGAGGGAAATTTCCCATGTTGAGGTTTCCACATCGGTGCTCTAAAAGCCGTAAAGACTAAAGTTCTGTCAGACAGCTGGTTTTCTGGGTTCGAATCTTGGGGGGACTGAAATGGAGGAAAGTTTGGATAGTTGGTGGATGATGTATTTTGATAGATATTTTTTCCATAAAGTATTTCAGAAACTGGATCTATACCAAATAACTCATTTTGAGCAGGAGAACAAGGTGTGCTTGTTAAACAATATCAGAGCACACGTTAGATAACTGGAGCCAAGAACACGGATTATTCGCTTCCTGAGTAATGACACGTTATATTCTGTGTAAACATTGTAGTATTTTTATAGCAGAGCTTAATCATCAAGTTGATTTTGGATAGCTACGCCCATCTGTCTGGCAGCTGTATGTATCACAGTACTGATTGGCTGTTATGCATTCTGATGCTGATTGGCTGTTCACTCTTTGGCAGGAGCTTAATGTATGCAGACACCTGGGAATGTATATTAAGACACTTTTTTTTTTTTTTTTTTGTAAACCTTTTTTATTTTTTAAACCAAAATATCCAAACAACAACAAATTAAATTATATATTTTTAAGTATTTTTGGTAATGTTTCTACTGACTTCCAGAGAATATGGTTTAATCTTTTGAAACATGAATTATGAATGGAAAAGAAACACAGTCCACACAATCTCAAGGGACGCTCCACTTTTAAGCGGTACCTAAACCTGTGTATTACTCTTTATATTTGCTGTAGTTCTCCTGTTGTCTGGTAGCTGGACCTTTTTCTGATATGTTTACTATTATCTCAAGATAACTGGAATGTTCTGTTCATTATTTTTTTTTTTTTTTAAAGGTACACAGTGAAATGAAATCTGAGCCAGCAAAGAAATTTTGGGAGAATCTTCCACATGTCTCAAAAAGTACTATGTTGAGCAGATGGTGTTCCAGCTGTCTCCATGTGACGATAAAGTGGAAAATGATTGAGAAAGACGTGTTGCTCAACCTTTCTTCTTGTACATAATCAACAGTGCTGACATAATACCAAATCTCCACTCATCTCAGTGTAGTGTTGTAACATGTTGACTGGAAATGTGCATTCCTTTGTCCTCCATGGAAAGAAAACTTGATATTCTTTGAAACTGGAACGTGTTGATCTCTGGACGTGGGTTCCCATCAGATCAGTATATGGTGGATTGAGATTTTGATAACGTTCACTTTAAATAAGCAGTTTGTACATTTTAAAGCTGTTTGTCATGTGTGACCACAAATTGAATCACTGATAACTCCTTTCCATAAACAAACCTTTATATTTATTTATATATATATATATATATATATATATACACACATGATTATTTTTTTTTTTTTAATCTGCCTCAAACCTTCTAAACTCTAATGTTGCAAAAGAACTAATTTTCATTTTCAGGTTTTTTTTTGTTTGTTTTGTTCTGTTTTGTTTTTTTGGTTTGTTTGGTTGCTTTCTAAGTTGTAACCCGTTAAAATCCGTCTGATAGCTTGTATTAGCCAGTTTGAAAGGCTGTTTGACCAGAAAAGGATGTGATTCCCCCAGTTCATGTAATGCAAGTTAAAGGCAAAAATAACAGTATACAGATAATAAACTAACAATTCAAATATAAACTAGTGAACTTCTGAATATAATAAAACTAGGCTCATAATACAAGCTTCCGTTTACATACATCAGACAAGCATCAGCTCATTTAAAAACTACAATCCAAGAACTAGTGTTATAATATTAATCAAATGTTTTTAGACTACTGAATTTCTATTGTAATGGTTACAGGTCTACAAAATCTTTAAAATGCATAAACTGCAACCTAAAGGCATATTTTAAAGCTTTTGCACTAAAATAGTCACATCAGCAACTTCTCTCACATACTGTAAGTACTTTCTTAGAATATGATGCATTCATTGTTAAGCAAGTTTTGAGGTGATGTAATTATTTTTAGTGTTTACCTCTTTGAATGTACTCAAAGGTTTGTTTGGCTATTTTCAGTAATGTTGTTTGTGCAGTTCTTGCTTTGTGATGGAAAATGCCATATGTCATAGTCATAGACTGTCGTGGAATATCAAACTTGCTTCCCGTCTCTTACGTCATTCTCGGCCTCGGGTTATGACACACCTTTCATACACTTTTTGGGTCACCTGATGCACTAATCATCCATACAGTTCTACAATTGTTCTATGTTTGCGTTTTTATGAAAGTATTAGGTTGAGTGTATGCACATCATGTAACATGCATACAGCAGTTATATGTCGCCGAGTATCACCCGAATATCGCTCAAGAATTTTTATTCATTTATTTTATCCTGCAGATAAACTAAGACAGATTTACACGTAGTTTATATGTGAAGGTAGCCACACGGCTTTGAAATCCACCTCACCAAAACTTACGTCAGCCCCTTTTATAGAAGTTTGGCTAAATTTGTTCAACGGGAAAAAGCAGGTTGTTTGTAAAAGAGTCATTAAATAGGCCGTAGTCATCCCTGCCGTCGTTTCAGAATAGATTCCCCTTTTAAATTTTATTCATATTTTTTCTTCTGAAAAAGAAGGAAAAATGAGGAAAATAATTGAGTTAGCAGGTCAGGTTTGCTGATTTCAGGCAAAAAAAGATAGCAGTTCCCACAAACCATTCATAACTTTTCACAGGTGTTATGAAAAAAAAAAAAAAAACCGTGAACATCTTCAAAGTGCATACAAGGAGAGAAATGTAGAGATGATGAACCGTGTTGAAGAATTGACCCGGCATGATCAAGGTGCCGCTTTATCTGAACATTACGACTGAGTGCAATTTAAAAAGATATCGCTTGCATCTGAGCCATTATGTACGAAGTGCTTATGTTTGTCAGCCAGCATCCCATGACAGTGTTAAAAGTGCAATCATTGTTTTCTTCACTGAAATTCAGGGCAAGCTGGCACTTTTCCTTATATAAAAGTGTTCGTCGCCTCTGTGCTGTTTTCCGATGTCTTTATTCTTGAACCTTAATGCCAATCAAATAAACTGAAACTACGACTGTGTTACCTCTTAATAACTTCCCGAGCACTTCATTCAATTGTTAATTCAAATCTTAAGCATCTTTCAGTTTTTTCTCCTCCATCTGTGATCTAAAGGGTTAGTTGTTTAGGAAATTGTAAGCTGATTTGTTATGTTGGTTTTTTTTACACAATAGTCCAGTTAACTAATTAAGGCTGATTTTTAGCATGATTTAACCCCCCGACATCTATTTCCTTTAAGATCTAGAACAGTTCATTAAAAAAGAAACAATCTATGATAACATCTTTTCCATTGCATGTAAGGCCATGTTCTAGCTTTCATCATTTCCTTAAGCAGAAATAACACTTGCACAACCAACAGTGACCACAGGAAGTTGTTTCATTCGAATCAACGCTCCAGTGAAAAACAATATGTGAAATAAAATTAGAGGCGTGTGATGTCATATTTGTGTTCCAAAACACTCAGCAAATGGATTTCAAATGAATTTCTTGTGAAATATTACTCTAAGCACAAGATAATAGACATGAAATAAAATCCCACTGTCCGAGCCAGAGATTTTCTAAGCAATTAAATGCGCGTTTACAACCACTCTGTTATTGGACTGCCTTTAAATTATTTTCAGTCTTGATGTAAAATGTATATTTCTACAATGCCACTTATTTTCTTGTCAATGTATAAATACACAAATGTAATTTTTGTATAAATTCCATTTTGTATAAAACTACAGCTATACAAAAAACTGTACTGTCTAGGTATATCATTATACAGTCACGCCTGAGTTTATCTGATCCTGGTTCAATAAATCTAATATACACAGAGACATTTGAGAGATGTACTAATATAAATTTGTTCCACTAGTGCGGACTTATTTTTTCTTACAGGTGTTTCTGTATTAGTGACTTCATATTTGCTTCTACATCCTGAGTAATGAGTCAAACGCATAATAAAGTCTTTCCAGGAAAATGCTGAACTCCACCTACTGTTTTTAATGAGGTTGCAGGTACATACACTCCAAATAAATAATCAATTCAAGGGCTGGGGCTGAATCAGTTCTGTGATGATAATGCACACAATTAAAGGAGGTATCCAGCATAAAGGTGTTGCAACATCTGCAACGTACATCATGAATGTCCTGTGGGTATCAGGTAACACTCATCGTTATTAAAAAGATATATTTCAGCTCATGGTGTTTGACCAGTTATAGGATGCTCTGATTAAGACCAAAGGTCCTACGTGATAAATTCCTGGGTGTTTTGTTTGTGCATTTGTTAGCACAGCAGTATTCAAATTTATTTCTTCCATGACTAATTATTGTTTATGTTGTCACTGACCTCTGCGCAGGGTCAGGGCTGTGCTATATTCTGGTTTAGTTAGCATTGCTCTAGAAGAGGTTTGGGGGAAAATATGGGCTTCATTATTTTTTTTTTAAATAAACAAACCCGGATTATGTCACAATGTACTCTTGATTTAGATAGCTCCATGTTGTGTATGATAGTGTTTGTTTAGATATTCTCTCTCTCTCTTCCTCTCTACCTATCTCAAAAAAAAAAAAAAACAAGACTCTGGGCCTTCCAGGAGCAGGTGTGTTTATACTGAGTTCATGTGACACCTTCCAGTAGTTTAATAAGGGGGTAAATACTAAGGCAAATACGAATTTATTGATTTCTGTTTTCAAACCACAACACGGTGTTAAAAAATATCTGCACTGATAGTTTGCTTAAAATGGATATGCATTGCCACCGTATGCACTGCTATCACACACACATTGCCTATATAATATTTAGCTCATTATGTGCACAGTCAACTTTCTGCAGTGTCTTGTATCTTGTATCATCAACTGAGAGTTGAACCACTGCATAAAGTCTCCTCCGGCACATCCCAAAGACTTTCAATAGGGCTACGGTAAGGACTCTGTGGTGCCAGTTCCAAGTGTGAAAATGATGCACTTCCCTTCTTACCCGACACGTCTGTCACTTTGGAATAGGGTAAATCTGGACTCGTCAGATCACATGACCTTTATCCTTAGCTCCGGAGTCTGAGCTTAACCCTCCCTTGCAAACTAAAGCCTTTTATTCCGATTATTCTCACTAACAAGTGGTTTTCTTTCGGCTCACGCTGTGGTTTAGGCCCAACCCTGCGAGACCTCATCACAGTGTGTATGCGAAAATGCTCTTACTTTCACTATTAGACACAGCCATGAGTCTTACTGTCCATTTTACTTGATTTAATGTCACTATGTGTTTACATGATCTTTTTTTCCCCCTTTTGACTACATTTCTTGTGTGAAGTTGATGCTTCAGCACTATACTTTCAGGTTTTAACAATAATGCGTTGGACAGTTTTTAAGCCAATTTCTTCCACCTCCATTGCTGTTTTATTTGCTGGTAACTTTTTCACCATTTGAAACACAATAGCATCTTTTCCATGACCATAAAATGTCTTCCATCATAGTTGGTTAAGAAATGAGAAGCTACTCACTGCATCAGTTACACTTAAAAGGACCATTTCCAGCTGAAACAATCACTGCAGTAGAAATCAGAGGCACCATATTTGCTTATTTATATCTAAATGGTAATTTCTTTTGGCTGAGCAGTGTAAAGATTTTCACTCCTATCTTCCTAGGAACTACCTATCTTCCTTCCTATAGGATCGACCTATTGCCTTTCAAATTGTTTATTCTACAATAAGCTTACAGGCTGAAACTTTTCAGCTGATTTAGTATCGTTTTACTGTGTGTCTGTACGTCCGCCTCACAACAAGAAGGTCCCGGGTTCGATTCCCGGGCTCTGACATTTCTGTGTGGAGTTTGCATGATCTCCCTGTGCTTGCATTGGTTTCCTCTGGGTACTCCGGTTTCCTCCCACAGTCACGAAGACATGTACAGTAGGCTGACTGGCGGTTCCAAATTGCCCCTTGATGTGAGAGTGAGTGTGAATGGTTGTGTGTCTTGCCTTGCAATGCCTGGCGGGCTGTCCAGGGTGTACCCCACCTTCTCCCAAAGTCGGCTGAGATGAGCGCCAGCCTCCCCGCGACCCTAATTAGGATTGAGCGGCTTAGAAAATAAATGATGAATGAACGATAGATTAAGACTCTTTCCTCATTCCTAACACCCAAATATATGTTACACTCTGTTTTCAAATGTTAAATGTGGGTGGTGTTGTGCTCTTTTAGCTAGGGCACCAAAATACCACAGCCCATTTATCACGATAATAATTTTCTAACACATAAATATCCAAGAAAACGCTTGAGAGTATAAGAAATGTCAAAGAAATAAGGCCACCTAGTGCATGGAAGGCCAAATAGTCTGTTTTAAATATGACCAATTCAAGTTAAACATCCTGAACACACACTAAACACACCCATGCTTCAGTCCCATCGCATTGACGTCTCTGTGTCTATGAGTGATACAGTAGCACCACCTGGCCTGCAAGTCCCTCCTCCACCCCACCAGGGGGCAGCACATAATGAGTTCCATCACTGGCCCTCTGCAGATCCATTTCTCTAAGCTGGGCGTTGCTTTGTGCCACCGTTTCCAAATTCCATAACTGATAGTGCAGACTCTTCCCCTGTTTGGCTAAGATGAATACCTCCGCTGGATTCATGAGCCACTTAGCTGGTGCACTAACTCTGGAAAGATGCACCCAGGGCAGCGTGGCATCCGTGACGAGTTGTTCGCTGGTTACAACCTCCTGTGGCAGGCCGAGCAATACACCTGTAATAGGAACATTGAACACCTAGTCATTTCACGTACTCATACACTAATAAACACGTTTCAGCTGGTGTTAGCAAACCACACTGGCAGTGTTCTTCGTTATCAGTTGCTTAATGCAAATGATTGGCATATTTTTAAAAAAATCACATATGAAATAGCATCACCATGTCAGGGATAAACGTGTGCATTTTGCGAAGCTTTTCTTCTCCCTGCGTTTGTATAGAGTGCATATCTGAGTTAACATAGTGTTCCTGCCAGCTCAAACTAGTCTGTCATTATATTCTGACATGTCTCATGAATGTAATGTTAGACCTAATCATGTGCACTTTATCTGAACAATAAACACGAGGAAATAAACAAATAGTGCAAACAAATTAAAGGTGCAGCCATCAATTCCGGGGAAAGCTGCCCATTTTCCCTGCTTCCATCACATCGACTTTAAGAATGTTGCCTGTTGACCTGCTGCTTAATAAACTTACCCCTTGACAGATGCCATTATGGACATAATGCACCAAAGTCGAGGTGGAGTTGAGTGAGTGATGTTAAGTAGTTCCTAAGACGGGACGTCCACTGAGCATGAGATGAATAACTGTTTTACTATGTACTAGACAGGTACGTAAAATCCAAACTAAATCAAAAATTTTATAGTTCCACATTTCAACCATGACAGCGGCAGGTCAGAGGCATGTGAGACGCAGCA
The DNA here is from genome assembly GCA_028564935.1 of Neosilurus hyrtlii. Taxonomy (NCBI): domain Eukaryota; kingdom Metazoa; phylum Chordata; class Actinopteri; order Siluriformes; family Plotosidae; genus Neosilurus; species Neosilurus hyrtlii. The sequence goes on from JAOUQZ010000031.1 coordinate 4,486,318, forward strand.
GGATGACTGCTGGGTGAGTTCAGGAGTAACTTCCTGATTAGCCAGTGCTACGAAAGCCGAGTCGGGTTTTCACTAGATGTGTTGCCACGGCAATTTACACTACATACCAACTCTGCATTATCTTTACAAATACTGCCCATTCACTTACATTGTCCAATAGATACTGTCCAGTAGGGGGAAAAGGCGGAACATCAGCACATTTGGACACACTGAGCGAATAGTGAAAGGGGATTTGGAGAGCGAATAAAACTGTTATTTTACCTTGGTGATGATGTTTTTGAAAGATATAGATTCCTATCTGATGGAATTTGTTATCTCTGCCAGTGTTTGTGGCCGGATGATGAAGTAATGATTGATTTTATTTGATTAAGAAACACCATAGAATTATATATATATATATATATATATATATATATATATATATATATATATATATAAACCCTGAGAAAATATACATGATACTTTAATCATCATCACAACAAAATTCACAAGGCTGAAATACATACTGTATGTTATTCTCATTAAAATTTCACTATCACATCAGTAGGAATTTGAAATATACAAAATTTTATACAAATTAATAATTCACGTCCTGCATATTTTGTTCAGTGTCTAATTTCAGTAATGTAGCTCATGTGTCAGGCCCATTTGAATAAAGTACTTTTATACCTTTCCAACATGTCCAAGGGCCAACTTGTGTAGCTCTCTTCATAATTCTTGGGATGTCAATTTGTTGAAGTTTGAAAATTTCAGAATCTGGCAAAGCATGTGTGGTTTTGAGCTGTTTCTATTTAAGAATTATCCAGTTAGGATAATGTCTTAACTCCCAGAGAACTAACCAATAGGATTGCACCATTCCAGAGTCATACATCCTATTAGGGTCGCTGCAAGCTATCTGATCCAACACTGTACGATGGCTGGGTACACCTTGGACAGCACACTTATACATGGGGGCAATTTAGGACAGCCAATCAGCCTACTGTACATGTCTTTTGGACTGTGGGAGGAAACCAAAGTACTCAGAGGAAACCCACACAAGCACAGGAAGAACATGCAAACTCCACATTAAAAACACCGTTGCTGAGAACCCAGGGCGTTCCTACTGTCACTACACCACTATGCCCCCATTTTACATACTAATTGTTGTTGTACACTTTACTTCCCATGATCATATTATTATATGGATATAATCCTAATACCCCCAGTACATACAATATAAAATTAAGACTAAGGGGGTGATCACACTAGAGGTGCGATAGAAAAGTGATGCGAATGGCAATTCACGGCTGTCGCTTTTCATTCCCAAAATGTTCACAAAAAAGGCTTTCCCACGTTTTCACTCTGTCATGCACTGAGAGTACTTATAACAACAGAGTTGACATCCAAAAACTGTATGCTTACAGTTGCAATGATGTTTTAAGCAATAGATTCACTTACAGTCAGGCTCAAACATCCATCCTGGATTTCGTGCTCTGATGTTCTACACTGCTCTCTAGTGCCAATTGCATGTACAATTAAAAACCTGAATTAGATTCGGACAGCGAATATACTTGTGTGACAGAGCTGACATAGTTCTTGGGGACATAACTTCATTCCACTTCACATTGTCTGTCTTTGTACATATACAGCTTAAATTGTCAACACACGAAGGTACTTTTACATTGTAATTCATATAAAATAAAATAAAATAAAAAAAACCTTCTTCTAAAAAAACAATATTTTCTAAAAATAATTGGGTATATAAGGAGTGGGAAATAAAATATGCATTTCTATGAGAATGACCGATGATATTGTTTTCAAAGTAGTTTTCAGTGATGACTTTGCATATAAAAGTTTCATTTACTAAAACTGAAACTCAAGTGTCATGGTGAATGAAGGAAATTAAATATTCATGATGTAAACACAAATCAAAATAATATCGGTTCATGAGAACAGGGCATCATTTTAAGGTTTCTGATTGTTTTGGGACACTAAGCTGTAAACCATAAACTTGTTGCTTATTCAAATGATGTCATTTTGGCTTCAAGTGAAGGAAACTGGTCAAACTGGGAGCAGAAATAGATCTTTTCCATAGACACAGCTTTGTCTTGGGCATCAATAATTATAACAACTCAAACTGCAAAGAGAACAAGGCATGCTATTTTGCTTATCGTGCTATTTTGCATACGTAAAACACTCAGTATTGAGTGGCGTGTTATACTAATTTAGCTTTGCATGAGTATTTGCACACACAACACACTAACTAAATCCATTATCTACTACTTTCTAGACATGCATATGTAAGCGGTCAACATACTACTACAAAATAACAAAAACATCTTCATTTTCAATAGTCGGCATTCCTATATACTGTTTCAGACTTGTGTATTGAGTGCAAGTGAATCACCTGAAGCCACCGCCCAGTGAGCTTTGTGGCCACTGCGTAGACATGGCTCATGGTTAAAGTCCTCGTCATATCTGTGGCACAGCTAAGTTATGCTAAGCCAATTAGCAACACATGGCTAAAGAAAGAAGCATCTTATCTAATAGAGGTGAGAAAGAAAATGCATAAATCATTTTGTCCAAACAGTCAGAAGGCATATGTACAGTAAATCAGGATACGGTATTAGGATCGGCTGTCCTTCAGTGAGATGTTTCAGGATTAGTGCAGCATTGGCTCCAGTCATGCCTCCAGATAGCCTCTGAACCCTGAAGCCACACACCTCCTGTGCGAGCTGGGCCATATCAGTTGCTACCAAAAAAGAAAGATAAATTACGCTTTTAAAAAAAATCTCTCATCTTCTAAGCAGACGAAGCAGTGAGGTTCAGACATCCCTCTCCCCGACCACTTCCTCCAGCTCTTCCAGGGGGACGCCGAGGCGTTCCCAGACCAGCCGAGAGACGTAGTAGAGGTTATTATTATTTTTTTTTTTTTAAAAAGGTCAAATTTTTTCTAAATATTTATCACATTTTATACATTTATTTGAATATTGTGGAATATTCTCCTTTCAGCGGGTTGCTGTTTCTAACCTTTGTAATATCATTACTAAAATTAAAAGTGTTTCAAGTCTAGACGTTTTGTCTAAACAAAATGGAAACAAACGCAAATGATGCTAAGGATTCATCTTTTTGTCTTTAAAATTAGGGCTGATTTGTTGAATTAGGTGCAGTAGACTGACATGTGGCCAGATTGTTTCCAAAAGTCATGCTGTTTTTGGGAGGCATGGTTGCATACTGGTTCGTACGTCCACCTCACAGCAAGAAGGTCTTGGGTTTGAGTCCTGGCTGTGGCGGGGGCATTTCTGGGTGGAGTTTGCATGTTTTCCCTGTGCTTGTGTGGGTTTTTTCCGGTTTCCTCCCACAGTCAAAAGACATGGCAATCAGGCGAACTGGCTGTTCTAAATTGCGCCCTGGTGTTAGTGTGAAATATTAATTCTGTATGGACATATCTTTATGGCTGATATTGTGGTGTAGTGAGGGTTAATCCTTTTCCCAAAAATGTAGTAATATTAAATTCATCCATGATACATACCTTTGTACAGTGTATGGTTACATGCTGACTTTGCATTCATGAATAAAAAATCACTTTTGTGATGTATACACAATGGCTCCTTTCTAACTGTAATTTATAAGCACGTACCTGAAAACATCTCTCCCTGAGCAGTATAGCCTTTAATCTCTGCCATTTGTATGATGTTTTCCATGGATATGCTCCTGGCAGGCTTCATCAGATGGGCTGCCATCCATAAGGCCACAAGTCCACATCTCAACCACATCACACAAATCAAAAGGAACATAGGTATATTATATAACCTTTATTTGTACAGGAAGTCCCATTGAGACATAATGTCTCGTTTGCAAGGGAGACCTGTGCGGCAGTTAAAGCACCATAACAGTGTAACACAGTAAACAGTAATAAATGAAACTAATTCAACATTAGGTGTGATGAATTTTTGTTTAAAAATAGAATAGCATCAGGTCCAGTTTGTGCAGTTTTACAAGCCCAGTATCTAGCCGGTGTCTTTCAGAACCAGCCCCAGTTCTCTGGAAATGTTGACTGTCACACTTGATTCTTTATTTGCATGTAAATCGCAGCAGCCTTCATTATATTCTTGTCTGAAAAGTGGTCTCTTATGCTGTTTTCTTTACTGACATACTGTACTAACATGTTTTATGTAACATTTCATTTTGTGCTGGTAACTAATGTTTGGAAATCTAAAGTGTTTTTGTACTAACTTGCTAATATACAAATTATAAAATAAAAATTTATAGCAAAGTTAGTC
>JAOUQZ010000031.1:4493813-4509393 GCA_028564935.1 Neosilurus hyrtlii
TGTATACTGATGTTCAGTGTAAAATTATTCTGATTTGAAACGTTCAGTGTATCGGTGCAACTTTGGGCTATTATTTCTACTTTCATTGCATTACATTTAATAGAAGACTGTAGGTACTACCTGGATGCTCCTATGACAGAAATGAAAGTCATGAGTGCATAATGTGCATAATGTGTGGACTGAGAGAGAACCAAATAAAAAGACTCACTTGGGGCCATCTTGAATCAGTGAAGGCACATACTTGTTAAACAGCACCCACTGCAGGTCCTTCCTGAAACTAAGCAAAGAACACAGTTCATTAAGCCAGTGTAAAAAAAAAAATTAAACAAAGATAAATAAATAAAATAAAAAATAAATGATAATATTTATGCACTGTGTACATTGAGGCCAGACATTCTCGATTGTTACCTCCACCAGCGAGGTTATGATGTAAACTCAATTTGTGTTGCATAAAAAGTCATGTACGGATATTTTTTTATAAATTTTGGACAAAGAAGACTCCGACAGATTTTGGAGATGATCAGAATCAAATCCAGGATCGAAGTATTTATTTTTTTTTTTAAAGCTGCTCTAACATTTTTGGTCCATATGGTGGATTGCGGAGCTGGGTGGGGGTTTGCGCTCTCCTGATGCTCTTGTTCCTTATTGGTCAGTCCTTTACCTGCTCTCTCTTTGCTTCAGGAGCAAACGGGCTTCTTCAAAGTCTCCCTCGACAGCCGTCCTTCCCTCTGCTATGGTCTGGTACAGCTTCTTCTTGCTGGACACTGACGGAGCTGAAGCTGGGGCAAGGGGAGGTGGAGGTAAAGGTGGTGGAGGTGGAGATGGTACTCCGGACATGGTCTCCTACCTGTCACACTGGATCACACTGTAACCATACATAACAAAGAGAAGACCGTTGGAGAAAGTGAAAAGTGAAAAGTGCATCTGACACAACAACTTATGACACTATTTTTAACAAATACTTTCAGGAAACTTCCATGAGACCCCATTTATGCAAGTTTTACAGATAATGGTACAAAATAACGTGTTTCTGTATACTATAAACACCAGTTGTGGCAAATTATTAGAGTCTTGTACTATTATACCCTCATATTAACAGTAAAAGCTGTACTAACCTCCATCAGTACACTTCAGCTCCATGCCAGACTGCTGCAGTGATCCCTGTGACGACCGAGTCTTAATTCAACCCCTAGTCCCTGTTTATACGCACTTCGTAAAAAAGGCGTAAGCACCCTACCTAGTGCACCACGTAACGAAAAGTATCCTATTCAGGATTCGGCTCGAGCGCGAGCCATTCAAATATAGACACGAATTCCTAATAAGGAAATGAAAATTTAGTGCACCGAGTTCGCACAATTTGTAAAATGTTGTATTTTTTAAAACGTGTAATCATATTTTAATAAAATAATAATAAAGTTATGCGAAACTTGAATATTTTCCTCAACAACGATGAAAAACAAAGACTAATAAAATGGTACAGCGTGAAGCGATGAGCTGTCCAATCAGATCGCAACGAATCAAGCGCGTGCTGCGTTTTGACCAATGAAAATGATCAAGTAAACCCGGCAGCGCGATGGAGTCCTCCAATCGGCAAATTATTTAGGAATAAAGCTCCAATCGTCTAGCTAGCTTGAGAGAAAGGCGGGGCTTCCGGAAATCGTAAAAGTGTCTTCCGGTTTCAGCGTCTGGTTTTGGCTTGTGTTCATAACCGGTTTTCCAGCGTGGCTATTGATTTTTTTAAGTGCTGTAAGTATATATTTTTTATTTTTTATCTTGCTAATTATTCGTACACATTTATACTACGTAAGATGTGTTTATTGAGAAGCTATGCATTTAGTTTAAAAACATTAAAATTACTTGCTAGCATGTGTAATTCGACTAAATCCCAAATGGCTTCATTTGCTCGATTTATTTGCACTACATAGAGTATGAAGTGTTGTATTACGTATCCTACCTAGTGCACTCGATGTTTAAAAACGCGCCATTTGGGATTCAACCTTAGATAACATTGTGTGGCTGTTTTAGCTAGGTTAAGCTAGTCAGCTAGCTAGGTTAAGCTAGTTAGCTAGCTAGTTAAATCGATTTACGTTTTTTTTGTCCAGTCATTTTAAACATTTAACGTTTTATACAGCACCAGGAAATTAATTATGCGGCTAATCGGTGTCACGGTTTAGTGTTTAGTGTGCTAGCATGCTAGTCAGAAAATCATGTTGACTATTCTAAGCTGAATTGGGTTTTTTTTTTGTTCTTTTCTTTTCCCAGAGTCATGTCTGCTCAGGAGCAGCGCTTAAACCACACCATTTATATCAACAACCTGAATGAGAAAATAAAAAAAGATGGTATGGTTCTTGTACATCACAAATCACTGCTTTGTGTTAATATTCAGACGATGTAAATTGTTTTATTTGGATCATATAGTGCAAAATATCATTTCAGCACTAATTTAAGATCACAAGTTGTTGTTGCAGTAATTTGTGTAAATCTGGTTATTCCTCTACAGAACTGAAGAAGTCGCTTTATGCCATATTCTCGCAGTTTGGCCAGATCCTGGATATCCTTGTTTCTCGCTCCCTCAAAATGAGGGGTCAGGCTTTTGTCATCTTCAAAGAGGTCAACAGTGCTTCTAACGCCCTGAGGTCCATGCAGGGCTTTCCATTTTATGATAAACCCATGGTATGCTCCTGTTTTTAATCAGTAAACAGTGTGCTTTTCCTCTGTCTTTTTATGAATGTTTGTCTGTTGGGCCAATAGGATGTGAGAATTGAGCCTGTTTATTTTTTATTTATTTATTTAGATAATAGGTTTAATTAGGAATGCAGTGATTATTATTTATTGCTATAAAACTCCAGTATCTACAGTGGCAGCATGTTTCAGTTCACAATATAGCAGGTCAATTATTAAGATTTCCTATAAACATAATGAGAGCATTTTCGGTAAGTACATGGCCTGCGGCGCTCAGTTTGAGCCAACACCGCCCTGTTGAAATTTGTGCACTGAGCAAGTGAGTACATGGTGTGCATAGTGTAGTGCCTCGAAGTATACTTCAAGTGTGCAAATTGAGACGCAGCAGGTGTCTGGTGGTAAAGTCTGTTCACCGAAGGGTAAAGGACACAAGGCGTCAAACGCACGTGTTGCTGTAACAGGTACTTTCTTCTTGTGTAAAGTTTCTCTGTAGCCTGTCAAATCATGACCCTTGATCCTAAAAACTGATGAGCAGAAGGTGAGACTGTCTCTTTGTGCTGTTAGAAAGATGAAGGTGCTGCTTATTAAGTAGCAGCCACATGAGAATTATACCTTCACTGTTTACCTGCTGTTCATGAATGTATCCGGAGGGGGGTCGGGTCGGTCTGGTTTGTACTCAGGAGCTTTGTGAATCAATCAGTGGAAGATTTTACCCCTGCAGGTTACTGTAGTGTGGTGTTAGGTTTCCTAGCTCTGCTCAGTAACTGTTTTCTCTGTACAGCACATCCAGTATGCCAAGCAAGACTCGGACATTATTGCCAAGATGAAGGGTACATATGTGGAGAGGGATCGCAAGAAGGAGAAGAGGAAGCCGAAACCTATCGAGTCAGGGGGATCGAAGAAGGCTGCTTCTGCCATGGCCGGAGTTCCTTCTGCTATGCCTGTGAGTTTATCAGCTATCAAGTCTTTGCTTTTAGCCGTGTACTCTGATAGACACTTGTTTGTTGTGTTTCTTGCAGTAGATTGTTTGTACTCTTCTGAAAAGTGCCTTGCTGCAGGGTGTGTAATTTATTTTAACTGATTGGTTTAGGTTGTGTATGTTTTTTGCACTTTGAAAGGGAATGCCACCTATGAGTCAGGCTCCTCGTATGATGCCAATGCCAGGTCAGCCTCCTTACATGCCGCCACCTGGGATGATGCCACCTCCAGGAATGGGCCCTGGACAGCTGCCACCAGGTGCAATTCCTCCAGGTCAGATGATGCCTGGGCAGATGCCAGGACAAATGCCCCAACAGGTATGACTTGCTCATGAGTCAGGACCCCTTTTGTAATACCCACTCACCCTGTTGGTATTAGATTTAAAGTTTGATTTAAATCTGTAGGTGTCGGAGAACCCGCCTAATCACATCCTGTTCCTCACCAACCTGCCAGAGGAGACCAATGAGCTCATGCTGTCCATGCTGTTTAATCAGTAAGTCATTTTCTGTAGATAATATATGCATTGAAACTCATGATGCCCCCCTCTTCTTCTTCTCTCTCTCTCTCTACCTCTCTCTACCAGACTTGGTGAGGACACTACCTTATCTGAGTCCCAGAGATTTTATCTTGGAATGTTTATGTTAAAGGCAGAGCAGGTTCTCAAAGTTTGAGGTGGAGTACTTGTAACTTTGGAGTGTGTGCCAATAGCTATCCCCTTCTATGGAACACTAATAGGAAACCACATATGGACGTTCAAATGAGACTGTTACTTTTTGACTTTAATTGGCTTTGAAAGGTCAAACCCCAGCCGTGTTGTCAAACCCTCATAAGAGGGTTTTTTTGCTAGTTTGGATGCATCCACTTGCTAAAGAACAGTGTGTGATGAGTGTATGGCTAATTAAAACCGGTACCCTTATAGGGCCTATGTGGTACATTATGAACAGTGGTGGTTCCGTATTGTTGCTGTTTTACAACAGCGCTATTGGATTCTCAAATTTGATTGGTCAGAAGGTTTTGAATTTTGTGGTAGAAACGACAGAGAAAAGCATCGATTTATAGTATTTTTATTCAATAATGGGTTCTTTACAGAGAAAAGTTTATTTTTTGTTTATTTATTTTCTTTATTATTAAGGCGTCACTTCACTTATGCACCTTCTCTCCTGTTTGATTGCCTTCAGGTTCCCAGGCTTCAAAGAGGTGCGTCTTGTTCCGGGTCGTCACGACATCGCCTTTGTGGAGTTTGATAATGAAGTGCAGGCGGGTGCAGCCAGGGAGGCATTACAGGGCTTCAAAATCACGCAGACAAATGCAATGAAGATCTCTTTCGCCAAGAAATAATCAGCTAACCTCCATGCCACATGCACAGGGGAACACTTACTATTGTTCCGCATCCCTGTGTATCAGTTTAAACCGCTGTGTGTGGTGCAGAAGGCCAGATGTACCTGGATCTGTGCTCAGGAGGTCAAACTGGTAATGTATGATGGACGTGTGTTGGTTATCTGAATGTCTATCAGGTTTCAACAAGGTTTTATAATAAACTTTTTTTTAATTGTGTACTTTTTAATTCCTTCTGAAGAGGATGAGCCTGGAGCTTGTAAGTAGTGGGTTTTTTTGTTTGTTTTTTTTTCTATACTTTAGTGTTAAAGCATTGCACCCAGGGTCTGATGGCTCAGACATTGTACCTGGAGCTTTCCTGCTTATTTTGTTCTTTTTACCACCTTGAACATATGCCTAAAACCTGCTGTGGATTTTTTTTTTTTTCGCATTCCAAATAAAAAATAAAATGTTGAAAAAACAAAATGGGAAAAACTTTAAGTCGATGTAAAACCCTTTGTGCTCTAAAATGACCCTGTGCTCATTTTTTGGCCGCTAATCTTTGTTTTTTACAAAGACATGACTGCCAGTGTAGATTAATCAGTCATGGAGGAAACCACATTCTCTGGAAAAATGGTTCTCTGTAAACATTAAGCTGCTCAACAAAGGTCTGTTTTGGGGGCATATATTGTTCACTTTAATATTAAGGATTTGGGAGATATGAGTCATTCTCACAATATTATTCATTTACAGAAAAGCTGTCATGTACAGTCAGATCCAGAGTCTTGGATCAAAACATTTTGTACTGATGAGTAAAAGAAGGGTTGGGTGAAGCCACACTAAATTCTGAACCTTTTTAATTGAAGTCTATTTGTCTTTATGTGCATTATAAAACCCAACAGTTTCATGAGCATTCAGTACTCAGCTGTGACCGTCCATGATGTCCTGTTTCACTTGGGTATACAGTAAGTCCAAAGTTAATCAATCTAGTTCTCCATATGACTTCACTGGTACAGGAAAGATTACAGAATACTCAGATGAGGCAGAGTGTGTTGAACCTGATAAATTATCAAAGTTGTGATAAAATTTCTGTATCCTATAAAATGCTACATCAAGGATTTAAACAACCTGAGATGGAATAAATCTGCTTGGAGGGAGTGAAAGAGTGTATTTTGCCTCTGAGCCCAGTAAGGAGGTTGAATGGGGAAGTATGTGTATATATGGCCGAAGGTAAACCCAAAATGGTGTCGTCTCCAAATCTGCAATTAGACATCACCTACATTCCAATACCCAGTTCCGAAGGCATGCCAGGTTAAAAAAAATCACTGAGTTATGGTGTCAGGGGCAGTGGTGGCTTAGTGGATAAGGCGATGGGTTACTGATCCGATGGTCAGCGGTTCAATCACCATTGGATTAGAGTGTCTGCCAAGTGCTGTAAATGTAAATCAATAGTTCATGTGTAGGTAAGAACCTTGGGTTTGTGTCATAATACTGTAAAATTAGCAGGAGCTTGAAACATTAAAAAAAAGCTTTTCAGGCTCCTGAGTGGCGCATCTACAAGATAAATCAGCTTCGAGATCGAAAGTTCGAATCCAGCTTGATGCATGCAGCCATCAGCAGGAGTCCATGGAAGCTAACTGGCTGAGCTCTTATGGAAGGTAGGGATGGCATGCACTTACCTCCCTGTCATTAACTGCGATCACCAGCCAATCCTGCATATTTGTGAGCTTGTGCATACAAGGTTGGATAGATAGCGCTGCATGTTTTTTCCCTTTCGTGGTTGGTAGTGGTCGCATCGCAGGGGCGCCATACTTGACAGTGGGGGAGTTGGCTATGAATACATTGTGGAAACCCCTAACCCCCAAATTTTTTTTTGAAAAAGGAGATCTTTAGGAATGAGTGTTCAAGTTGGGTTTGTGTTTTTTACTTTCTATATATATATATTTTTTTTAAATATGCATGGATGGTTAAGATACAGTGGTTATGCCTGCGTAATCTTTTGAAACTCATTCAAAGTTTAAACTTTTTTTTTTTTTGTGTTTAAAACCTTTTTATCTGCCATTTCGATGCAAGCATTATGCCCACAGAATAATGTCTAGTATATTAACCAATCAGATCGCACTGTGTGCAGCAAATCCTAATCCACAGTGGAAGTACCAGAAAATTTAAATGAACATCATCTGAAGTTGCAACAGGATTGTGATTTGGAAATTGGAGCTGGATAATGATCCAAAACCACACGGATTAATGTAATGACTCATGTTTTTGATGTGCCCATTCCATCTAAACTGAAAAGAGAAAACCAAGCGCCCTAGAGGATTCTGTATTGAGGAGCAGTCTCAAGTTCTTTAACCACTTAATTTCATCCCCTGCCCTTTTATTATTTTTAATTTCCACCAGAAATTGCACAGCACTCAGTAAAATGAGTACCTCTTCCTCCATTCTTTGGCCTAAGGGCACGAGTTGGGTGTAATTATAAAGCTCAGATTTTTTTATTTATTTTACCCCCCCCCCCCTCCTATATATGAGAAATTGGTGCATAAAAACAGGGAATCACATGGTATTTAAGAAATTGATGATCTTATCAAGCATTCTAGAAGTCTCTGCTGTTTTATTACTAAAATAGTATCAATTGGCAAGAGATTCAATAGCAGAGCAACACAAGAACATTGTGGGTCTCACATGCTGAACCAGGTAGACACTTTTGATTTCCTCCAAACGAACCAAACAGGTGAAAACAGTATCCCCTAGAAGAGGTAACCTGAATGAATGTTAAATAAATGTTCTTTCATATTTTTAGTGTGAGGGGGGAATTCAATTCATTAAAAAAAACATTTTCAGAGGCCAGTTTTACCCAGGATGCCTAATTGGTCTTAAATGTCTGACTGTAAATAAGCCGTAGATGTATTTAGGGGAAAGCTATCTTGTACAAACAATGAAACCCCTCAGCAGAGCAACTGATATCATTTTCTGAGTATGTTTGGGAGGGTAATGTCCTGTAAAAGCCGACAGGGGTAGGATGTATATTTATTTCTAGACAAGTGTAGCCTTTGCTCGGTCAGCTTGGTGGTTCAGTGATGAGACGAGTGCAGTTATCTCTCACCATCCTTCCATAACACCTCAGTTTCTTATAAATCTTCACAGAGCAAAGTTGGTGACACAGAGTGAAAATATCTGAACACATGGAATTTTTTAGCACATGCTTTGTTTTATTAGTAGTTGTTTCCATTTTTACCTTTTTACCAAAGGGGGATTTATGAGTTGTGTGTTTCATGGACTGATTTCCACAAAAGTTAAACCCAGTGTGGGTCTTCGGACCAAAAAAAAAAAAAACAGTTTTGTTTTTGTCCTGTATTGCGAGATAAAGGACAAAAGTGCATGTTTTATAATATTCATTTTCTAAGCTGCTTGATACTAATTAGGGTTGTGGGAAGGCTGGTGCCCATCTCAGCTGACTGGTCGAAGGCGGGGTACACCCCTGAACAGCTTGCCAGGTCATTGCAGGGCCAACACCCATACAACCATTCACACTCGCACCAAGGGACAATTTGGAACCACAAATCAGTACTCGGAGGAATCCCATGCAAGCACCGGGAGAACATGCAAACTCCATGTAGAAACGCCCCAAGCCTGAGAATCGAACCCGGGACCTTGCTGTGAGGCGAATGTGCTAACCACTGTGCCACTCGTATTTTAGAATAAAACCTTGCAAATGAATATGTGATTGAAAATAAAGCCTGTGTTGAAAAGATTCAAGATTACACAATCCTGGTGACTCACTATATGCATTTGTAGTTAGAATATGTGATCCTAATATAAATCCTAACGTTTTTAATAAGAGGTGCTTGGTTTGAGTCCCACTCTGTTTTTCAAACATAATGGATTCTCCTGTTTGTTGTGAGAGCTTTGAGGAAAGATCAGCATTGTCAGAAAAGGCCACATGAGAATTAGATCAATAGCCCTGTATCCTTGCTCTGTCCAGACTAACCATATCATTCTCTCCCCAACCTTTTCACTTACTGGATTTACAGGGCAATTTTTTATGACATATCTTTTAAATTTGTTTAGAATTGACACAGATGATTGTATTAGTCTGTGCTAAAACTCCAACATGGCCACCTCACAAAGAGCTCAGCCCTGTTTGTTTTTGAGGTTATAACAGCGAGTGCCAGTCCTTGTTGCTTGTTTGTGTCCTTGTCTGCCATGTCTTTTTTTTTTTTTTTGAAGTTCTGGCCAGCAAAAATGGTGTCCCAGACCGTCTGCAGCAGAGCAGGGTCATGTGCTAACTACTCTTACGCTGCCAGCCTTGAAGTGGATTCCTCCCCACAGCAGTAACTCCTCCGGCCTTCGTCTACTTTAAAAAAAAAAAAAAAAAATCATTAGTATGTCCTCGGGCAGTTTTGTATGAGAGATAATTTAGAGTTTATGGTTCACTTAAGCTGTAAAGCCATTTTAATCTTCGATGGCAAACATTCGTCCTACGTTATTATTGTAGTCAATCTCAATGTGTACACACAACAAGCTTTCTTCTCCAGCCTCCTCCGGTCCTCTGTTTTTCCTTGAGAAAATGCCGACCTTAAAGTCTGGCCCACCACGCAATACGTACATGTCTGTTCCATGAGGTTGGCACTGAGCCTTGTGACCCTTCTCCACCAACACTGCCCTCTTTGATTCACTGGCTCCCAACTCATTTTGTGCCCTTTCATACACGGAATCAGTCTGCTTCATTCTCAAAAGCGCCATAGACTAAAGATCATGAAAGGGCACAAGACGTAACATGGCAGGCTGAGACACCCTGAAGAGCTGATTTCCTTTAGACCCTCATGCTTTTTTTTTCCTTCGCAGAAGGTGCCCCAGTCAAAATAATAGGGCTACAATTTAATCCTAATGCAGTTTATCAGGAAATACTGCACATGCAGATGTTTTGTGTTTATAAGACATTTTTTTTCTTGCATCCAGACCTTAAGCTTTATTCGTCTTTAACAATGTTGTGTTAAATTTACAACCAAAATAGACAAAATAAAGAAAGTGCAGTTTAACTCACAATTTAACTGCTCAACATGCTGTTATATTGTATGTCCAATAGATGGCGCCAGTAAAAAAGCCCAACTTTAAATCCCAGATACCTCACTATAATATTCTCCATGTAGAATTGCACAATATGGACTATAAAATAATGGCCTTGTAGTATCCTAGATGCCTACTAGAGAACTTTAAAATGAAACCTCTGTCTTTTTCTAATGATGCGTGGGTCAGCTATTAAATCAGAGAGCCGCCTCCTTGGTGCTGTAAGTGGGAAGAAGGAGTGATTGATATTCAGTCCATGGCCCCAGGGGTCAGGGTCACTAGATGCTAATGAGGGCCAAAGTGCTGAAGAGTCCTCTGTTTCTGCTTTGGGAAGCAGCCTGGTTGCCAGGGTTGAAAACACCAGCTACAAGTTCATCCCAACGAAAGGAAGAAAGGGAGGAGGATGCGAGGCAATTTGATCTCAGTGAAATTGTTTTATTTACAGCAGAAAGTAGTGGCATTGTACAGTAGGCATTATGTGTCTGTCTGTTATTAACCGCAGGCAGGATGTGCTTTGCAAAGAAATGTTTTTGCAATGAGTGACCACAATGGTTTAAAAAACGTGGGTGTGTGTTTTGCAGGTCTGTGGGTTTGTTTTGTTTGGTTTGGTTTTTGTTGTAACTGTGCTTGAGGTAAAGAATGAAACATGGCAGGATGTGTTCTATCAGGAAAATGATCAACAGTCTGCGATGAAGCACAAAACAGAATTCCTCCAAATTCCTCCAATTTTCAATAATAGAATATCTCAAGATTTTATCACCTCTGCTCAGGGGTTTATGTTTTACCTTCAGTTGTGTGTTTGTTTGCAGGATTTTAGCAAAAGTTATGTGTGGATTTTCATGAAATGTCTACCAGAGGTGAGGCTTAGGACAAGTAAGACTCCGTTTGATTTTGGGGCTGATCCAGATTATGTTCTAGATCCAGGATTTATTATTTTTTTTAAAGGATTCTTTAACATTGTGAGATAGGAAGATTTTTTTGACAGCTCGGTTCATATGGGGGATTGTTGGGCTTAAAGTTCTGAGACTCTGTTTATTAATATTAGTTAAATATCTCCATAAAGAAAGCTTCATAATATCACAGATTATATTTTTTCTTTAAGTAACAAAAATAAATTTATTTTAAGCCAGAAATGATGTAATTTGTCCCCCAGGAATTCCTGTAAATGCATTTTTTAATAATGAAAAAATAACCTATTAGAACAAGTGCGTCAATATAAGCCCAGGATTTCCTTGCAGTCACACTCCTGCCAGAGCTGCTTTTATATGAAATGAATCTATACCGTCTGTTTCATTTCAGCCAGATTCAAGAATTAAACAACACCGAGGCCTTAGTGTCATTTTTATTACACTCCAACTTCACAAAATTTCAGCCAAGTACATGATGATGCATCAGCTCAAGGGCTTTCGAGTTCAATCACAAGATTGAGGCATCGGAATTAAATTCCTGTGGCTATACTGACATCATATGAATAATGCTGACACTGTCAGATAGATATCAAGTTAGAAAACTCTAGGAACGGCTAGAGCTATCAAACGAGTCAATGTTAATAAAAATATCACCTGTTTTGATAACACATTCAGAAGCAGGTGGTACAGCAGGTAGATTTGGTGTCTCCTAGCTCCAGGATGCCTGGATCGATCCAGAACTTGGGTTACTATATTCATATTTTCTACCTGTGGGTTTTCTCCATGCATCCAAAAACAAGTCAGATGGATATAGTGTTTGTGTGAGTGTGTGTGTGTGTGTGTGTGTGTGTGTGTGTGCACAACTGACTTTTAGAAGCATTTCACCTGGGAAAGGATCACTGCTTCTCAATACATTGTGCACTTCTCATTCAGAATTACTCATTCATTAGTTAGCGGAAAGTGCGTATGTGTATCCATTCATATCCTTTTTTTGGTGGGATTCAAAACAATCATAGGCTACTTTTAGCTCATTTCTGGTAATAAATACATAAAATTAAAAAAAATACAATGCCCAGGCCAGCATGAGGTCCATGATGCTTCAAGCTGATGTAATCTATGCTGGTTAGTACTTGTCCGGTGCTGAGTAAATGCATCAGGGCGGTCATGCTTATTGACTAACCAAACCTTGCTGGTACATGAATGAACTTGCTGTCTTCTAGTCATGTTGTGGATTTTCTATATCTTATGATGCAGCGATCAGCTTCTACCTTACTGAGAATGTGTGAGTTTATGGACTTTGGTCTTCATATAGGGAATTTACTCAACACAATGTTATGTATTATTAAAGCAAGTTTAATTCTAGATCTGTGAAGAATTCTATAGAGGACTGAGCTGCAAGTTTAGAAAATGAAAGGACAATCTGGTGTATAGACAGCATCATGGGTTAAACAAAAATCAATTCCCTTTAAAGTGACTCGGTCATGGATGTTGCACAAGCTCAAGGTTTTGATTTTGTGTTCCCCAAGCAAGGAATCAAGAGTGTCGCTTTGTGAATCATGTGAACTATCTGTTCTCATCCAAAAGATAAATAAAAACTTTCACCAAAAGTTTACTACCTCTACCAAAGAGGTTATGTTTTGCCCTTTCTTTATAGGATTTTTATAGGAATGCAAATATTTATGTACAGATTTGCATGAATTATCGACTTGAGGTGGTGCTTTTTTGGCCAAGTAAGACTCCGTTCGATTGTGGAGATTTTCCAGATCAAATTCTGAACCTGGGAAATTTTTAAAGGATCATTTAACATGATGCAACTGTTGGGCCTTTGAGTAACCCTTAATCCTCAATTGCACAGTTGTATAAAAATGATAAATGTAAGTCGGTCTAGATAAGGGCGTCAGCCAAATGCCATAAATGTAAATGTAAATGATGATTTTTCACATTTAGGACATTGGTGGGCTTGGCACAGGGTTGAACTCTCCTATCACTCTACTAGTATTAAAGGCTTCCGTCTGATTATTCTCATTACTTACTCATTTGCTGAACCTCTTAATCCTACTAATATGGTTGCAGGGAGGCAGAGTCTGTTTCAGTCGACACTGGGCGAAGGTGGAGTACACCCCAAACAGCACGTTGGACCACAAATTTTCATCCTAACAAAATCACATATTAGCATATTTTCCGATGTAACGAGCCCCCTGAGCTCCACACACAGACATACACAAACGCACGCACTGATTAATGGAGCTGTGTAATGGCTGTAGCACATGGGTGAAAATGCAAAAGTTAAAATCAAAATAAGCACCTGGGCGGCATGGTGGCTTACTGGTTAGCATGTCCGCCTTACAGCAAGAAGGTTCTGGGTCCGATTCTCGGTTCTGGGTTCTCGTCATTCATGCGTGGGTTTGCTCTGGGTACTCCAGCTTCCTCCCACAGCCTAAGGACATCTGCAGTGGCTGTTTAAAATTGCCCCCAAGTGGGGATGTGAGTGTGAATGGATGTGTGTTGCCCTGTGATGGCCATTGTAGATATCCTAAGGCTGTGGGAGGAAACTGTACCCAGAGGAACCCCACGAAAACCTTCATGCTGTGAGGCGGATGTACTAACCACTACGCCACTGCGCCGCACAGGTGCTTTTAGCATTTACACTTTCACCCATGTGCAACAACCATTACAGGGCCCAGTAAGTCAGTGTGTGTGTTTGAGTATATCTGTGTGTGGAGAACAAAGGGGCTCGTTACATCGCTTATTAGAGCTGGACAATATGCTGATATCTGATTTCATTATGATGAGAATTTGTCAAAATATGTTTGAGGATGTTCTGTGGACTGGTAATGGTTTTATAATAACAACTCCACAGTTAAACTGGGTAACAAAAAACTGTTTCATTTCCCCTCTTTTTCTGTGTCAAAGAAGTTATTTATATAGGCCTGAAATAAAACTTTCACATTGAGTCAGTAGGGGGAGGCTCACGATTCTTCGTCAGCTAACCTTTATGTAATACTTTGTTCATGTACATCATTAAACTAAACTAGAGACTAAGCATTGACACATTGTAGAGTTTGGTTTTGAAGATCTCGACCAAAATAAATGGGAACGCATTTGTTCTTGGGCTGATTTTAATACAGCCCAGGCCCTGATTATGCATTTGGCAATCGTGTGAGTAACTGGAGGAAAACCATCACAAACTTTCATCAGGATATGATGTATTTCTTCCACGTAATTGCTGAAAGGAAAGTGGTCTGGGGACACATTTCACAACCATTCTTAGAGAATGATGGGGATTTTAAATATTTACCTAATGTTGACAGATTGGACAGTTTTGAATGAAACATTTCCATACACTTAAAACGTGGGTCTTCATGTACCAGAAGAACAACCAAATGATAGTAAATCTGTCACACTTACACTGTCATAAACACAACATTAATGTCATGGTGTTTTCTATAACCTAATAAGAGAAATACTTATCATGGCTTATTGTGTTAAAACAACACAAATACACTTTTTTAGTTGTTTATTTTTAAAAGAATTACTAACATAACTATAAACAGTGTAATATGACTTAATGTGTTAAGTGACCTTAAAAAAAGCAATAAAATTATAACTAATGACTACAAGAATGACCTCATGAACTAAATATAAACATAAAGAGTATTTCCCCCCCTGTGTATTAAATATGTTATAAATCTTTTAGGATTCATGTTAAAGGGAAAATAACAGTAACATGGTTGTGTGATCATCCAGGTGCAAAGCATGTGTCTGTGTACAAATTCTTAGACTTATGGCTGCTACTGCACCCATCAGATTTTATGGTGATTATTGGAACTGAATCCCATAATGATAAAATTACAAGGCCCAAGTTAACATGGTGGAGTATGATTTTAAACATAATTTCTTTAAATTTTTCAGGTGTTTGTGCTTTAATGTATGAATCCTGGTGTATATATAGTTTCCTACTGCACAGGTAATGATTTTAATCTTCCCCATTTCACCCATCCCACACAAATCTGTCAATAAATGGCATGAATGTATCAAAATCCTATACTTGGTTATGTTGACTTGGCTATCAATGACATCATCATTCTGAGACTCTTCTTTCAAATGAAGGACTGAGAACCAGAGTGGTAACCAAAAGAAAGCTGTTTTTGCAAAAAATGGCGAATGTATTTGGAAAAAAAAATAAAATTCAGGGATAATGCTAACAATATGGTTCAAGGTCATAAGGAAGATGAAGGGAGCATTCTGGCACGCATAGACTGTATCCACATCTGTCAAAATATGACCTTATCTCATTTTTCAGTTTTTGTGGGTTAGACTGTTCCACTATGGCTCTCAGCCATTCAAATAGGCTCACTTTCCAGAAGATCATTAAAACATAATCTATCAGCCTTTACGCATAGAAAAGAATTAATGTAGAGATTTGAATGAGATGAACTTTTAACACCCCCAGTGCAGCTAACTGGGTTATCAAAGGCCAGCAATGTCCCTCACGAGGTATGTAAAAGAACCATTGCTGACTTTCGTCAAAAGTAGGCTGCATAGCCGTCAGCTTGTTTCTGCCCTGCGATGGCCTGGCGAGCTGTCCAGGGTGTACTCTACCCTCGCCCAGAGTCGGCTGAGATGGGCAC
>JAOUQZ010000031.1:4510478-4526714 GCA_028564935.1 Neosilurus hyrtlii
TATATATATATATATATATATATATATATATATATATATATATATACACACACACACACACACACACACACATTTTTATTTATTTATTTATTTATTTTAATTCTTCTTCTTCTTCTTATTATTATTATTATTTTCAATATTAGGCTTAGATTAGCGACTGAGACTGAGTTGTTACCATAGATAACACACTAACTTAGACCTTGGCACACTAAGAGCTGAAACTAGTGTGCTGCTGTTATGGAAAACTCATGAGCACCTTCTTGAGAATTTAACTGTACTGTGGAGAGATGAACTTCATGTAGCCGACTTTTCCATGTTCAGCTTTTTTTGTTTGTTTTTGTTATTATTATTATTATTATTATTATTATTATTTGGGGGGGGGCGGAGGCAAAACAAACCGAAAAAAAGGATTCCTCTCCAGCAACCCCGCCCTAAACGTGAACCGAGACGCTGCGCACATCCCGACTTCCCCACAGTGCGTGTAAATGCCATATAAAAAATCAGTTCAGCCTCAGATTTACGCTTTTCCTGGAATACTAAGTTGGTGAGACGCACAGGTTTCCTCCTGACCAGTTTCCCCAGCTCTCTCTCTCTCTTTCTCTCTCTCTCTCTGTGTGTGTGTGTGTGTGTGTGTGTGTGTGTGTGTCACATGCGCTTCCGCCCTTCATAACGCGCTCCGCTGCGCTCCGGCGCTCAACCCAACAATTCAGCTGGAGACTAAAGAGGATGAGGGCTTGAAGTCAGTGAGCCGGCATCCAAAGCTTCTTAACGGCAGCAGGTGGAAGGAGGGAAAGAGGGAGGAGGTAGAAGAGGAGGGGGAGGAATGTGTAGGAGTGTGTGTGAGTGATTGTGTGTGTGAGGAACCCGTGGATCGAGACGCGTCCAGGTGGACCACTCACTTTACCCACCGGCGTCTTACCTGCACTGCGCACTGCTCCGTTATTACTACTATTAACGTTCAAGCAAGTTCCGCGCCATGACCCGGTTTTTTAGAGTTCCCACGGTGTAACCGGGTCTCTAGGACTGAAGATGAGCAGAGACAGAGACGGTTTGATGGACCGGGGACACCGGAGGACCGCGTTTTTCCTTGTCGCGCTCGCTTTCCAGGCTGTGGTAAGCACTAAGCCCGTCGCTTTACGCGCTATTTTCGGCTTCTTCTTAACCCAGACTGGACTTGATCTACCCGGGCTGCTCTCTGGATAGAGTGCTGACCCTGCAACCTTTCCCTATCATATCCCTTTTTTTTTTCTTTGAATGTGCATGGAAACATTGTGCATAAGAGCAGATTCCAGAGCCACCTGTTGTCTTTGTTGCACTTGTTGCTGTATGGGCGGTGTTGCCTGGGTTCTGTGCTCTGATTTTTATTTTGTTATAAATAAAGACAGTGATCCGTCAACAGTTTGTTTGCCTTGGGTTTAACTGGAGACTGTGAAAATCAGCTGCCTAACAATGGCTATGGGTTATTTATTTGCTGGGTTGTTTGTAATTGTGTTGCAGCTGACAGACAGTTATGATGGTTGGAGGTAAAATGTGCAGTAGGGTGACCTGGGATGTATTCATGACCTCCAGCAACTCAGATTAGGATCCCGGCCATGTCTCACTATACACGATGTCACCAAAAAAGACAGCGGTGAGCCCAAATCCTGGCAGTTAACTTGCAATGGAAAGAAAATGGTGAATACAGAATATCCTTCCAGCCGTCTGCCAGTGGGTGTGGATTGGAAATAGTAGCCGTATTGCTGTGACTTTCCATTTAAGCAGACCCTTTCCATGTAATTTTATTCCATCACATATACAAGAGCCGGCTGTAAAAAAAAAAAAAATATGGAGGCATCGTGCAACTCCATTGGTCAACATCAGATTGACTATTTTTTAAATTTTATCCATTGTTACATACTGAGCATAGACATTTTTAAACATGAATGGATAATGGTATGAGGAATAGGTTACATCTCGTACAGTTGTGCTGCTTTGTCTGGCTGACTGAAGTACACATTGTCATGAGTCTCCATAGGGATCAGCTGTGTTATGAAAATGACCTGACCACACACACTCCCAAAGAGCATGTACAGTCCTTTCTGTGAATTCTGGCTTCATTGTTGCCACCACTGCGTCCAGTCTGGGTTCAGGTCTCCAGTGAGGAGGTCAAATCCTGACTGGGACAAACCTTTTAGTTGAAAGGATGTGTGAGCTTACTGCTGTGTGTGCTCATGCCTGGCCCGGTCCTGAGGGCGTGAGAATACCGCAGTCTTCCCTTGTACTGGTGTGCAGTTTGTTGCTCTGTGGGGCTCTGTAAAGAGCATGGAGCTGCTGTATCAGTTTGCAAAGAACAGAAAGCGATAATACCTGTATAATGAACAGTGTTTCTCAAGGTGCAAAAGACAAACAGTAAGCTGTGGTCAGCGTTTTTATACGAAAGCATGGGATAAATATGACTGCCGATGCATATTTTCAGTATTCATGACAGCTGCAGGGATGGATGATGTACTGTAAGGCTCATTTTAAATATATGCGGACATGTTCTCATTCAGGCTCTGCTATGTAATTTATGGGAGCTGAATCATAAAATAGATAAAGGATGTGACTAGTTACTCCACTCACTCATACGTGAGACAAAACATTTACATCCTTACAGGTCAGGTGCATGAGGCACGTCCGCCTCATAGCACGAAGGTCCTGGATTAGATTCCCAGCCTTGGGCATTTCTGTGTGGAGTTTGCATGTTCTCTCCGTACTTGTGTGGGTTTCCTCTGGGTACTCCGGTTTCCTTCTACAGTCCAAAGACATGCACGTTAAGTGAACTGGCTGTTCGAAATTGCCCGTAGATGTGGATGTGACTGTGAATGGGGTGGCGAGCTGTTCAGGGTTTACTCTGCCTTCATCCAGTGCCACAACCCTAGTAGTAGGAATAAATAATTTAGCGAGAGAGCAAGTGAGTGAGTGAGTGAGTGAGTTTGGGTACATTATTGTTCAGGTAAAGTTGCCCTCAAAGGTGCAGCCTTCTTAAAAAAATAAAAATATATAAAAAGGCTTGGTTTTGATGTTATATAGATTATTTTCTTCAGGCAACCCCTTACCTACACTACCCCCTTACTCCCTTAATGTAACATTTCAACATTAAAGAAAAACCTGATTTTAAATAGAATGGTTGTACACCGCACAGTGGCAAAGAGGTCAGCACGACCACCTCTGCATGATGGTCCAGGGTTTGAATCCTTGGCATTTTTTTGTGGAGTTTGCATGGTCTCCCCATGGTTGTCTGAGTATACACCCCCCCCCTGCTACCACAGTCCAAGGGCACATTAGACTAATTGGCTGTTCCAGTTTGCTTCTAGGTATGAGTGGATATGTGTGTGTTGGTTGGCCCTGCAATGGACTGCTGAGTCCTTCAGGGTGTACCCTGCCTTTGTCCAGAGTCGGCTGAGATAGGCACCAGCCTACCCACAACCCTAGTAGGATTAAGTGGTTCGGCATATAAAAGTATGAGAAAATGAGGAAGATGTAGACGGATTTCACTTGATTTTATAATAATTTGGTAGGTAGAATAAAAAAGAATGCTAAACCATCCCCGATCACTATACTCTGTTTAAGTCTCTGAACTAAATTTTATTTACACAACTTATCTGTTGATCTTTGTCACTTTTCATACCAAAGGATTGTACTAATTGATACAGGTTTGTACGTTCTGGGACCCTGATTCATTTGGTGCTGTGGTAATCATGTACAATATAGAAATTGATAGCCGTTTTTGGTAAAGAATTACTACAGATTCCTCCATCCTTCAAAGTAGTACAATTTTTAAAAAGGCAATTGATACAGTCTTAGTGTTTAATTTTGGCAAATACTTTTGAGTCATGATGCCATAAAGGCATTCTGCATAAATACCCAGGATGTTCACTGACTGCTCCAGTACCTGCCCCTCCGCTGTGGAATTTGTATAAGTTTCCTGCTATGTTCTCAGTATAGATGGTTTTCCCATATGCATAGAATTGGACATAGGAAATTTTGGTGTATTCCTTTAAGGCTAAGAAACTACAAATAGAAAGGAACTTTGTTTACCTCAAACATTTTCCATGATTCACACCACTGGTCACTGACAATGTTCCTGGAAATCCATCCGGCAGGTTTAATCTTCATCCCAAATTTAACACACCTATTTTAACTGATCAAGAATTTCTAAAGTCACTGATCAGATAGTAAGGTGTGCATGATTAGGATATGAGCCAAAGGCTGTTTCTCAATTTGCATATTTGACTGTACTTGTGTTCTTGCCGACTTGTGAAACATCATCATTCACAGCCCAAGTACCGTTCCAATTCAAAGTTTGCGTCTAGCCAAGTACAGTCTAAATTCTCTGTGAATTTGCTCCTCCAATTTTACCAGGGATGCATTAGGTAGTGACTTCAGTGGACCATTGACCACCTAGTATCCCAGAATGCATTTTTCACCAACAAGCGTAACTGCGTATTTTTCTGTATGTCAAATTTTGTTTTTATACTGTATATGTATCTGTACACCACAGATCTCAGAATTATTTATAGCTATTTCTTAATATCTTAAAATGATTAACAAGAGTTCGGCTTTTTTTATTTCATACATCATTTTACTCTAAATATACTTCACTGTAAAGGTAACCGGAAGGCAAATGGAAATGGATACTGCATGAAGTATGGTGCTTTTTCAATTGCCAAGTGACCATAGAGCATCCTACTCCTATCCTCCAAGTTTGCACTTCTGAGTCAATATTGATAAGTCCATACTCCCAAGTATGGGAGAGTGAACTTGGTATTGAGATACAGCCAAAGTCTTTATGAAAGCAAATCCCCATGAACTGGGTTGGTAACTTTTTTATATTTATTGACCCATATAGTGAATTATAGCCTGACTTAAAAATTGAACGTGCTTAACAAAAAAATTCATTAAAACAACTGAGATACACACTTATCAGCCATAACATTAAAGCCACTGATAGGTGAAGTGGTGAACTGAAATAACTTATCTTTTTACAATAGCCAGAAGGCAAAAAAGGGGTGGGGTATATTAGGCAAAAAGTGAACAGTCAGTTCTCAAAGTTGATGTGTTGGAAGCAAGAAAAATGTACCATGGGTCATTAATAGTACTTGTTGTTTTTTCCCAGTGTGCTCTGATTAATACCTACCAAAACTAGTAACTAGAAAAGACAACCAGGGAACCAGGAGCAGGGTCCTGATCAGTGTGGGGAGAGAAGGCTAGCCCATCTCATCTGATTGCTAAGAAAAAGTTATGTAGTACAAATAGCTGAAAAGGTTGATGCTGGCTATGAAAGAAAGGTGAGGTGTTCCCTCCAAATCTCAATCCATTCAAGCAGTTTTGGGATGTGCTAGACAAACAAGTCTGATCCATGAAGGTCACACCTTGCAACTTTGAGGTCTTGAAGGATCTGCTGCCAATGTCTTGGTGATAGATACTACAGCGCACCTTCAGGGGTCTCGTTTAGTCCCTGCCTTGATAAGTCTGAGCTCTTGGGAGACCTATACAGTATTAAGCAGTGGTTTTAATGTTATAGCCGGAGGAAGGATGTGTAGAGCACATACATCCACTGGCAGAAGTTACAGCACATTACACTATGATCCACCTTTCATTTTAAGCATACTTAAATTGCATAAATGTTACATTTTAAGAAGAACCCAAGTAATTAAATATTGTGACTGCACGGGGGCGAGTGGTTAGCACATCCACCTCACAGCAAGAAGGTCCTGAACTTGGTGAGGGTGTTTCTCTCTGGAGTTTGCATGTTCTCCTCGTGCTTGTGTGGGTTTCATTCAGGTACATGGGTTTCCTCCCACCGTCCAAAGATTAGGTTAATTAGCTGTTCTAATTGGCTGTGGTGTGCTAATTGGCTGTTTTAAATGGTTGTGTGTGTGTGTGTGTGTGTCTGTTGGCCCTGCGATAGATTTGGTGAGATGTTCAGGGTGATCCCTGCCTTTGCCCAAAGTCGGCTGAGATAGAATCCAGCCTCCGCATGACCCTAATAGGATTAAGCAGTTTGGCAAATGAATGAATGTACCATATTGATTTGAATTGCATTATATTTTTTTGCATCACCTCGGACTACATTGAATTCTGTCTTGTCATATAAAATCATGACAAATTGCAGCAATGTTGCAGTAGAGGTGATTTGTATCATATAGAATTATTAGCTGGTTCATATACACCATCAGTCCAATTTTTCAACTTTATTCGGTTGAATGTCTCGGTGTTCCCTGAAAAAAGAAGTTATGAAATTGTTCTATTTAAGTAAACACAATTTAATCTAATTTTTCGGCTCATTAAAGTAGCCACTCTTGGCTAATATTACATCTGAACACATTTGTGACATTCTTTTGATGATGGGAATCAGATATCAGCACTGTATCACAAGTTCGCACAAATGTACTCGATGGGGTTTAAGTCTGGAGATTGTGCTGCCATTCCATGATCTGACGCCTACTGTCTTGTTCTTTTCTTCTTGTGTACCTCTTTGTTCATTTCAAGGTCATTGGCACTACTGCTTCAATTTCAATAAAACTGAAATAAATGGAGATGTTCTAAAACTTTCGACCGGTAGTGTATATCTTCAATATATCGGATCGTTGGCAGCGCATCGAGGTGCATATTGCATCACTTGCACTGCTCTTTGCACTAATATATTGTATATCTCAGTTTTACTGGGACCTGCATTCATGAAATCTTACATGTTCGTTCCTGTCGGTGACTAAAAGGATATCACGCAGGAATTTGCTAATCATTCTTGGATATACATTAGATTTTAACTGGAAAAGTATGTCACAGTATATGATTATTTTAAATTCAACAATAAAGAAATAAGTTCCCCACAAGCCTTTAACCAAAAAATCTTTTAAAGACTTTTAAGACAAGTTCCTGTAAAAATTCTATGGAAAAGTTCCAATAAAAATATTACCTGTTAGGACATTATCGTATCATCTGAAAATAATGATTTTAATGTCTGTAGGGCTTTTAAAAAATGATTATCTTACTTACTTATAATGTCTTGCCTTAAGGTGTAATTATAAAAAAGTAGGTTTTAATAATAATAGTAGGTAAATAATTGTGCAAAAAAAAAACCTTTGAGCATTTATTTGCTTCTTTTAGAGGTCAGGGACTCCAGACATTTTCAATGGCTCTTGTGTTGTGTGTATAATCATAGTGGTTATTTTGTCCACTGTCTTAGACTGGACAGTAGGGTTCCTTCTGTGGTGTTCAATGTTCCCTCTGATGCAGTTCCATGAGACAGCGAGGGAGTGAAAGTGCTGAAACACAGGTATTTAGGGAATGACCCTGGCGGTGGATGGCAGAAGAGGAAGAAAGAGGATGTAGAGTGATGGCCAGTGGTCTATCTCTGCCCAGTGTTTGATGTGTTCAGGTTTTAGGAGTAGGAATGGGACAATATGCCACACTGGAACAATGGGAAGACAGTGCAGGCATTCAGGAGCTCCACTGGGATGGGACTCATAAAGAGAGACGAGGCACCACCAAGTCTTACTGTCCCACAATACCCCAAATTCCGAGAGAGAGAAAGAGAGAGAGAGAGACCTTGTCCTTGTGTGTAGCAATTAGTGCTATGGATACTGGTAGCTCTTTAGTTGCCCATAGCTCAGATGTTTGATTTTCCACTGCATTACGGCCAGAAGTATGTGGACGCCTGGTCATCATGCCCATATATGGCCATTCCAAAATCATGGTCATTAACAAAGTGTTGGTCCCCATTTAGGTGTTATAGCTGTCTCCATGCACTCTTGAGGATTTGTGTTCATTCAGCCCAGAATTCATGTTGAACTAGATGGACTTGGAGAGAGTGAACCCCTGTTCCCTCTTTATTTTCATTTCTGCTAAACATTATTTTTGCAATTGTTTTCTCAACAAGCCTGACATAACACTACATTCCAAATTATCATTTTCGGGCTCCTTGGATCCGGAACAAACTTTGTCGATGCTGTAGTGCGATCTTTGTGGAACCATTGCCATCTTTACTTATGGAGCAAAGGGTAAAATTATTATTAAAATTTCCAAATCCCTCAATTCTTCTTTTAAAAGAAAAAAAAAAAATCGCAGATCTGGATTGTGAGCAGATCACCACAAAAATCTAATGGAGTGTCACTTGGACCATATTCCACTAAAAAATAAAATAAAATAAATAAAATTAAATGAAATTTAATGAAATTTTATAAAATTTATTTAAACAAACAAACAAACAAACAAACAAACAAACTAACAAATAAATAAAAAATTTACAAAAACATTAAAATGCATTGCCATCAAACACACTAGCCAACCATCGCAGACAAAACCATAACCTCCTTGGTAATTTGCTTGACAATCAGCATTCCCTTTCATTCCTAAGGTGTTCAATGGAGTTGTGGTTAGTGTTCAGTCCACTTGATGTTCTCAACTCTGACCTTGCAAACCATCCCTTTATGGTTCCAGTGAAGAGAAGTTCTAATTCTACTGCATACAAACGTCTTTAATACTATTGTTTGCTTCCAACTTTGGGCAGTGTTTTGAAAAGAACCACATACGAGTGTGATGATTTGGTGTCGACAAACCTTTGGCTATATAGTGTATTTTTAAGCAGAATGTGCGTATGTGTCTCTTTGGGGGACGGATTAAGGATTTTACATAAAACCCAGCAATACGACAGTTTCCTAATATTTTTAAGCTGGTTGATTATGGAAAGAATCTCTAATGTGCTTTTTAAAACTAGCATTTGTTCTTTTTTTGAGGTTATTTTTATTAGCGATTTTTCTCTTTCTATATAAATAGGTGCTACTTGTCTTGGCTTTAAGTGAACTCTGAAGTCATAGCCCTCTGTTTTACGTAATGTTAATTTATAAAATTTGTTATAATTAAATTTAAATCTCGGATTTTTTTTTCTTGCACGTAAAGCCAAAACATGTATATGTGCGTACATGTCTATATTTTGTAAGAACACAGTATTGTGTACTAGTTGGAGTGAGTTTAGTGCTTACATGACATGTATACCGTAATCATAACACTGTTATTACCAGTCTTAACTATTATAGAAACATTGATCTTACCTATCAGGGGTTGGTTGCCATTGCTGTAGCTTTGGAGGCAGGAAATCAAGAGAAGAGGAGCTGTTTGTGTGATTGTTTGTGGACTAAATGTCACATAGAATTTTTAACTGATGCTTTGATCGAAATTATCAGCTCAGTACACCCCTACATAAAAGTGTTGCTTCCACTGACTGTATATATTCACATATATGGACACGATCTTGTCTATACATTACATAACATAGAAATGAAGCCATTTCTCTGGGGTAATTGATTAGATGCTCAAATTGTCTTCAGTATGTCTCTCCAGGAGCTGAAATAGTTTCAGATGTTTACAGGAAGGACTTTCATCGTTTAGACATCAGTGGAATTAGTGACAAGTTTAACGTAGCTGGCTTCACGGGGAGTATAGCTGTTAGGCGTGCAAAGCCAGTTGCTCAATCCCAATTACAGCCTTTAAAACCAGCCAGTGGGTGGATCCTTCACATCCCAACCTACCAGAAGATTAATCGTGAGCCGACATTAAATTTTTTCAATGCGTCACATTACAAGGCAGTGTCATGAGCAGTGCTTTTCAGAAGCAATGAACCAGCTAATTACACAAATAGGAAATATAAGGCCATATCATTTTACACCATTTGGTTCGGAACTCCCTCACTGACAGCACTGTGGGTGTAGCTCCAAGGCTGTAGCACTGAAATTGGTATTCAGCCAGTGATTGTATCAACGCAGCAGTGCGAAAGAGATTAAAGCATAATATTTGGGACATTATGTATAAAAGCCACCCTAATGGTATTGGTAGTGTGCATGTTCACTGATGAATTGGTGAAAATGTTGTGCAAATTTTGAGAGCTGGATGGGGTTAATACTTAAATAAAGTTTAATCAGCTTATGGGGATAAGTTGCTAGTGCGATTTTCCCATTTTTAAAAGAAATAGCAACACACAGGTAGATGCTTATCCAGATATAGGCATACAGTATTAGTAGGTATATGGTGGGGTTATCTATGGTAAAGTCAAAAAACTTTAAATAAGTCCGTAATTGAAATGAACACACAAAAGTGTGCTGCCTGAGCCGCAGCCGGTCATTTCTGAAGCTCTCTGTCAGTTAACTGTGGCCACGGCACCAAACTTTAAAATAAAAAAATTATTTCTGGGAGAAATTCTATAGATGTAGAGGACAGAGAAAACTAACTGTCTGAAGTAGACCCGGTAAATGGAAAGACGGTTTAAATGCGGGGAAAGAGACATGGAAAATAAGCTTTTTGCTAAAGAAATACATGAGGATAGGTGGAGTTAAAAATTGTAATGTCAACCAGTCTGCAAGATTGCTAGACTTTCACTGGCTTCTAACCTTTGACCTCAGAACCTGCCGTTACCTGGTTACCTCTACTGTGTCTAGCCCACCTTCATAATAATTATATATTATATGTATATATTAAGTTAGATAGATAGATAGCATTTAACCTATCCAAAGTGAGCAAACACACACGTAAACAGTGAGCACACATACACTTAGAGCAGTGGGCTGGATTGGGGAGCCCGGAAAGCGGTTGGGGGTTAGGTACCTTGCTCAAGGGCACTTCAGCCATGAAGGTGAAGGAAGGGAAGGTGTAGCTCACTCCCCTTCCACCACCACACATTTCGCCTGTTGGTTCAGGCATCAAACCAACCTTTCGGTCCCAAAGCTGCTTCTCTAACCACCAGGCGATGACTGCCCCATATGGATGGACAGATATCTGTTAACAGAAGATTACCAGCAATGTAGTTTTAGTCTACAGTTGAAAGAACCCTAGATGTAATAAATACTTGTATGCATGTGTCCTCTTTTCAAGCATGTTTTTACCCACCCAAATTATCAAACCACCACATGATTAGCTCAGGCCAGACAAAACATGTTTGCCTGCCTTGCAAAGAATTGTACAAATGTTAAACCTATCAAAACTTTAATGAATTTTAATTGTGTTGGTATTTCTAAACCCATAATCTCTGCAATTACTGCACAGTAAACCAGTCAAAAATGTTACAGGCTTCTTCTTTTTTTTCTTCTTCTTTTTTAAATAATACAGAGTGTTATGAACGGGTGAATAAAAAAACAACATACACTTATGAATGATTAACGAACATTGGAAGCTTGATTAGACTGTTACTTCATCAACATCAAGTAAAATACAGGCTGTAATGTGAGCAACCAGAATATTCAGACATGGCACGCTGTAATTAATTTCCCCTTACGCTATTATCGGTAAGCATAATCATTTCACAGACACTAATTGTTTTTATTTTAAATGCATTATTATTAAAGTCTTCTTTCTTTATAAGATGGTCTTCTGCCCTCATAGGACATGATGCATTTCACTATAATTGTGCGTTGTGTGTATCATTATCATACTGTCTCCTTAGAATGTATACGTGCCAGTTTTTTTTTTTTTTGAGTCTTAAGGGCACTGTCGTCTAACTGGCACATGATCTGACCCTCTATCTCTCTGAGGAGCTTATTAGTTAAAAGTATGTGTGTATGCCTTCACACACACACACACACACACACACACACACACACACACACACCACCCCCATCATAGAAAATAAGAGATGAATAGAAAAAAAAGAACTTATTCCACAAAGAATAGGGCCACATTTAGTTCCCAGCTCGAGCAAGAAAGAGAAGAAAGGAGCGATGGATAGAGGGTGAGCAAAAAAAAAAAAAAAAACCAAGAGTGAAAGAAAGACAGGAGCCATGTTCCCAATGTCTGAGATCCCTGGGGAGGAGTGAAAAGAAAAGAAAGGAATGGTATTGATACCAAGAAAGAATAAAAGAAAAAGAGCACGCCATAGAAGGGTAGGAAATAGCTGCCACAAGGGAAGATACAGAGAAAGAAGAGAGCCAAAAGAGACCGGTTGTGTGACGGGGTAGAATAACCAGAGGGAGAAAAAAAGATTGTGATGGATAAGGTAAGATGATTGTACGGATAGAGACAGGGCTTACGGGTGGGAGGAGGACCAAGCCTGTCCATTTGGACAGAGCGATTAGATTTTTTTTCTCAAGCGCCACTCTGTAGCATGAGAGGACACTGGAGCAGTGTTTCTTCTGCTTAGAGTCTCATTCCACCTCCTTATCTGTACTTAAAACAAAGGAAGTGTCTTAGGGACCTTGTCTTGTCTTGATAGAGTATAGGTTAATTTCTCAAGGACATTTAAACTGTTGAATTTTTTTGGTGATGTGATCCAAGCTGGGCGCAGCTGTAGCATAGTGGTTAGCAAGTCCATAGCACAGCAAGACGGTGCTGGGTTCAAGTCCCGGGTTCGGGCATCTCTGTGTGGAGTTTGTATGTTCTTCCTGTGCTTGCGTGGGTTTCTTCCAGGGACTCCAGTTTCCTCCTACGGTCCAAACATTAGGCTATCTGGCTGTTCCAAATTGAACCTAAGTGTGAGTGTGAATGGTTGTTTGAGTGTTAGCCCTGTGATGGTCAGGTGAGCTTTTCAGGGAGTACCCGGCCTTTGCCAGTAGCTGTTTAAGCAACCCTAGTAGAATGAAGCTGTTCGGCTAATGAGTGAATTAATGAAATGTACAAACATTTCAAATCAGTAATCAAATCTCTTTACCTGGTGTTGATCATAAATTTATTGACCATGTGCCAAAAAAAAGAACCAAGATGTTACATTGTGGTGTACACTGTGTGCACAATGATTATGCAAGTGATCATTTTATATATATATATATATATATATATATATATATATATATATATATATCTCTTTTAAACAAGTGATCTCAAGTGAACCATAATTGGAGGGCTTGACCCCTATCAGTCTTCTGAAATTGAAATGCCATGAAATGATTTTCTGTCATCTTTTTCTTGTTTACTTCCACTTTTTTTTAATCACTCTTTCGTTTCTCTTTTCTTTTTCCTCTAGGCTGTCCACGCAGTGGGTATGTTTGAACTGCAGATCCGCCAGTGGCAAAACTCTCTTGGCATACTCCGCAGTGGTCAGTGCTGTGACTTCCAGCCCAGTGGGGGACAGCGATGTCCTCAAAGTGACCAGTGTGACACCTTCTTCCGGGTCTGTCTGAAGGAGTACCAGGCTCGTGTGGCACCAACAGGAACGTGTACATTTGGTTCAGGCAGCACGCCAGTCCTGGGCGGGAACTCACACGGCTTGCGCCATCACGGGCCGGAAGCAGGCCGGATCATCATCCCATTCAAATACGCCTGGCCAGTAAGTCCAACTCCATTACTTACTTATAGAGCTTTATAGACTTCTAGGTGTTAAAGAATTAAAGTTACTATTATGGTCAGCTGTGTTGGTGCTAATAAGTCTTTATTCCACCTGATCTGGCTTTCAGTGGCTGTGAAATTAGGATGTCATTGAGAACACTGTGTTGATTATCTGCTACTCTGCTGTGGCAGATGAGCAGTGTGGCCAGTGCTTGGCTCATTGCTCAATGCAGGTCTTTAATCTTATTATAGCTCACATTCATTGATTAGTCTAGATGGTGGTCGGGGAGGACTCGCCAAATAAGCGTCCATACTGTGCACCGTTTATAGCATTATAGTGTTTCAAATGGGGTATGAACATATTTTTGGCACTTGTAGATATGGATATAGAATGGAATGATAAGGAAATTAGTATCGTAAATACATTAAGTATTAATCACTATGTTACCTGAAGGAACATTTAGACAAAGGAAGGAGCGTTTAGATAAAGTGCTCATACACTTAGGGTATTAGGCTCATTTTTTTATTAATTAATTTTTTAAAGAAATACTTTAGCTAGCTCAGTTACCGTGGATCAATCAGAGCATTGAAGGGTTGATTTTGGTTCAGTTTGAAAAAGTGCTTATACCCAGCATTAATTACCTCCACCAAAATCTTTTTTGGCAGAGGTATTGTAATCACTGGTGCCTGCAAGTCCATTGATCAGTTTGTCTCTGAACAAAATTCTGACTACATCCTTGCATGGATTTTCACCAAGCTTGCTGGGGTCACTACCCTACCAGAGTCTCAGAGATGATGAGATTTTGGAATGTCAAGGTCAAAGGTCAAAAGTCAAGGTCAGAGAAAACAATGTTGTACATGGAGCCTTCGAAACGAGTGCCACCTGAGATGCAGTTACTATAGAACACTAATAGCAAATCATATAAATGAGACAACTACCTTCAATTTCAGCCATCTTATAAATATTTCATACAAGATAGGTTTTATACTAACTGGGTTACATCTACAAACTAAAGAACATATCACAAGATAAGCTTATGACAAAAGGTCTATTTGCTACATTAATCATGCTGCGTGGTGGAGGTACCCTGCACTCTATGCATGTCTTTTCAGTTCAAGTATGTTTTTCTTTTCACTAAAACATAAAAATACGCTCTTGTCATAAATCGAGAACTTGATTCAAGATTCAATATTCAAAAGCTTTATTGTCATTCTCCAACATTACATTACAAGTATTGCAGGTGAACGAAATGATGTTTCGTGTGGACACAGTGGTAAAAATAGGAACATAGAATAAGATAATCTAAATAAAATAAAGTAAAATAGAATAAAATACTCAAATAATATTAAGAATTGTACAATATACAAAAAAAACAAAACGTGCAATGAGGATGTGCAGCTGCGATGAGCAGACAGTAACGTGACTAGTGGGAGGAGAACAATGTACAACAAGGTGGGTCGTAATGGTATATACACAAGCATACATTGTGATAATAATAATATCAATGCCAATATACTGTATATGTAATAATACTATATATAATATATGTAAAATACACACACACACACACACACACACACACACACACACACACACACACACGTAGGCCGAACAGTCCATGAGAGAGTGTGTGGAGTCTGTAGTGATTACAGAGGCCTTGCGCACACAGCATGAGAGGAAGAGGTCCTGAATGGAGGGGAGGACCCTCACGATGACTCTCTCAGCTGTTCTCACAGTGCGATGCAGGCCCTTGCGATCCTGGGCACTGCAGCTCCCTAACCACACAGTGAGACAGTTTGTCAGGACACTCTCCACAGCGCCTCTGTAGAAGGTGGTGAGGATGGGTGGTGGAAGGCTGGCCTGCTTCAATCTCTGCAAGAAATGGAGATGCTGATTAGCCTGCTTCACCACAGAGCTGGTGTTTTTGGACCAGGTGAGGTAATCAGAAATGACCACGCCAAGGAACTTGGTGGTACTGACCCTCTCTACTCTCGAGCCATTTATGAGCAGAGGATCATGGACAGCTCATCTTCTCCTTAAATCCATCACCATCTCTTTGGTTTAGTCCACATTCAGTGACAGGTTGTTGGTGTCACACCAGCTTACCGGTCTTTGCACCTCCTCTCTGTACGGTGCCTCATTTTTGTTGTTGACGAGGCCGATAACGGTAGTGTTGTCGGCGAATAAAACAATGAGGTTGGATTTTGAGCATGCCGTGCAGTCATGGGTGAGCAGCGTGAACAGCAGTGGGCTGCGCATACACCCCTGGTGGGTGCCTGTATTCAGACTGGTGGAGACTGATGTCATGTTGTCGAGAACAACTACCAATATAGTTTTTCCTAAATTACAAAGGTGAAAAGGTACCGGCACTGACATAAAACCGTCTTTGCCCAATCAAATATTGACATTCCCTTGGCACAAATCACTGTAATTACATGCCAGTCATTGAAATAAAAATCACTGTTGACACATTTGTTGATTGCAGTGAAAAATTATTCATTAACGTCAAATTATTTTAAGCTCTGAGGCTTCCCTGGGTGATGTACTTTATGATGATCAATAATAAGTAAAATGTTTGCAAAATGTCACGTCGAAAAATCAATTCATAGCTACAGGTACAAATTCATTATCAAATCTGTCGAATAACATAACGAATGACATTTATAACACAGTAAACCGCACTGTAACGATGTGAAAAAGAGAAAATCCAAAGTACTCTTGTTTTGGAAAAGTATGAAACGTTTTTAATTTGATGTTTATTACATGAATGAAACTTAAAAACACTTAGTGTATGTAATAGTGAGTTGAGTAGCAACGCACACATAGCGGCACCAACAGCCTTCTTCTGGGTGTACTGCAATCTCCTTCATCAGTATTCTAATGATGCCGAAAAAATTATATATATATATATATATATATATATATGTGTGTGTGTGTGTGTGTGTGTGTGTGTGTGTGTGTGTGTG
>JAOUQZ010000031.1:4551263-4567830 GCA_028564935.1 Neosilurus hyrtlii
GTGATTATTATAAGTATTATTATATCAGTGCTTTAAAATGAAATATCAAGGGTTTTTTGTTTTTTGGTTTTTCTTTGCCACCCACTGGATTAAATGCATTTATTATGTGAGTTTTAGCTTATTTGGCTGACTTAAATTTTTTATTTTTTATTTATTTTATTAGTATTTTTTTTAAATAAACGTAAACTTTCTGGAAACATTCTGGAAAGATTACTCTATAAACCAGCAACACTAAAAACACAGTAGCAGAGATAAGATCACCAAGACAAGGCCATGACTTTTTTTTCCTTTTCAGGCCCATGATATCAGCAGTGATAACGAAGTACTGGTAGACATGGTGCATTAATGTCCCTAAATGTGTTGGTGTGTCTGTGTGTGTGCCGGGGTTTGTTTATAATATAGGCCGATAGAAAAAAGCTGCACTCCTGCCTGTTGAACTGTTATGACACTGTCTTCTGATTGACGTCCTTTTGAAGTGTGATGTGTAATATGACCCTGTATACGGTTTATCACTTTCCTATCCATAGTGCTGCCTTACCACACCAGTGTGTGTGTGTGTGTGTGTGTGTGTGTGTGTGTGTGAGTGTGTGTGTCAGAGAGAGAGATGGGGTCATAGTGCTATGACTACATGCCTTTCAGTCCCTTAAATAGAACCATATCTCATGCACAATTTGTCTGTAACTGAATGAAAGACATTTTGTTGAGTTCAATGTGTCATACAAGAGCATCCTTTTCCAACTTACAATTTTTAATTTATACAGTACTAAAAAAATCAAGTATAGACATAATGGAGACAGCCAGTATAGGGCTCAAATTCAAATCAGAGTTATGGCACAGATTTAACTTGGCTAATTATTGACCGTTACATTTATGGCAGATGAGAGAGTGAGAGAACAGAGCAGACTAAAGGACTACAGCACCCAAGTCATTCTTTACCTATAAATTATGCAAAAGCTAAATCCTACCAACACCATTAATCAAACGGGCAGTATCATAAGTAATATATATTAACTACTTCACCAAAATATTAAAATAGTATAGACAAGTGTTATACTGTCAGCACTGCAATACTTCAAACCATCACTGTGACAGTTTTCATGTCCACCAGGTGCTGAGTTCAGGAGATGTCACTGACCGAGAGATGGACGAGGCACTCTGTATGAAATCAGGGATGTAGGTTATGAGGATAGCATGTGTGTGTGAGAGAGTGAGAGAGATACTAGTCTTTCTTCCTGGCTGTTTATTTAAGGATGTAGATGCTGTGAATATTTTGAGATCATGAGACAGGCCATTGTGTGTGTTAAAGTGTAAGTGAGTTCATTTGCATGGCGTTGGCGTATAATGAAACAATAGCCCCCAGCTACAAAACTACAGATCTGAATTACGGGAGGTGTCACTGATGAGTAATAAACAGTAATAGAAGTACTACAGCATGCTGCACAGTCATCTTCTCAATTAATTTCTGAGGGGTTTCACTGGGATGGTACAATGGATAGATCTTTTACCCTTTACTGCCTCCATACCTCCTTCCTCCTATTCGAGCTGGGTACGTAAGAGAGGCAGCGTGACTGCACATCCACACTGCCGGTTAGAAAACCAACGCTGCCTTATTTGCATGGCAGATGCAGGCTTTCTCTCATTTCTTCTCTAGAGAAGGAGAGTATGGGTTTGAATAATTCATGTATGATGCTCTCTCTCTCTCTCTCTCGCTCGCTTTCTCTCTCGCTCTCTCTCTATCTATCTATCTCTCTTTATCGCTCCCACAAATCAAAGCTATTTCTGTTTTTTTTCCATCCATTTGCCAATATTGAGTGCTGCTTGTTCTACATGGCTGAAACAGAGCGTTGGCACTTCATGGGGGATTACGCATGGTTAAATTTTCATTAGTAAAAATCAAAGGCAGAGTTACATTTAATCTGGAAATTAATTTGGGAAAAAAAAGTCATGTATGTGTGCATGCAAAATTCTTTATATTTGCTCTGTAGAATAACCTCATCCTGTCTAACATCATAGAGCCATTATTATTATTATTATTATTATTATTATTATTATTATTATTATTATTATTATTTTATTTAAAATATTCTGAATAGTGGTCCCAGGTTCAATTCCTGGGGTGTTTCTGTGTGGAGTTTTATTACATGGAAATGGCATGATCTGATTGGTCTGCTATCTCGAGATTTAAAAATATTATGGCAAGTTGATTACACTTAAATTAAAACTAGAGACTCTCACAATTTTTCATAGTCACTTGGAGCAAGAGGCACCATGATTATCATGCTTAAAACACCTTTACAGAGTGCTGGTTACTGGTTTTGTGGCGTATATACTAATCTCTAAACGAGCAGTTTGAGATGATCTGGCGAGCTGTTCAGGGTGAATCCCACCTTTGCCTAGTGTTGGCTGAGATAGGCTCCAGCCTTTTCGCGACCCTAATAGTAGGAATGTGCGGTAAGTGAGTGAGTGATGGGTGTTCGGATCAAACAGAGCTCACTTGACCTCAGTCTACAATAGTGATAAAAGTAAAAATAAAATAGAAAATCTTGTTTTAGTTTGTTTTTTTATGTTCCCATGTAGTATATACAATAATAGTATATACTAAAAC
Organism: Neosilurus hyrtlii; assembly: GCA_028564935.1. Classification (NCBI taxonomy): domain Eukaryota; kingdom Metazoa; phylum Chordata; class Actinopteri; order Siluriformes; family Plotosidae; genus Neosilurus; species Neosilurus hyrtlii. The sequence goes on from JAOUQZ010000031.1 coordinate 4,553,869, forward strand.
AATGGTTTGCTTCAGTCAATTATGTGCCTTATTTTACCAACATTCACCTCATCTTTGGTGAATAATTGTTTATTTGATCTCTGATTTTTGACTAATACTTAATTCTGATATTTACAGCAATGTTGTGAATAAATGAGTTATATGAGTTATCTCTGTGAGTTATATGAAAGATTGGATGATGTCAGATAAATAGTTTTCTGTGTTCCTGTGAAAGATTTGATGTCATGTTGGTCAGATTTTGCTAAAATAAACTAATATATGCTGAGATCATAAGGAACGTTAAGGAATGTCATCTTTTTTTTGCATTGGATTTAAAGTATTCAAGAGCATAAGACATGTAATTATAAAGGTTTTTTTCCTTTCTGATTTTTTTCTGTTCAGAAATCCTTCTCCTTGGTGATCGAGGCAGTTGACCATGACAATGAAACGTCAGAGACAGGTAAGATAAGCTTTTCTGTGTGTGTGTGTGTGTGTGTGTGTGTGTGTGTGTGTGTGTGTGTGTGTGAGGAAGAAATACAGAGATAAACAAATGCTGTGTTTGCATGGTGTAGCATACATTATGTATCCTCATGCATACTGAATAAATATAACAAAATACAAATGGAGAGAGAAAGTGAACAGAAAGAGAGTCAGTTTTTCAAGACCACTTTAGTATTAGATACTTTTATTTAGTATATGTTCTACTCACTCACTCACTCACTCACTCACCAAACCGCTTATTCCTCTATTAGGGTCATCGGGAGGCTGGAGGGTATCTCAGCCACCATTGGGCAAAAGCTGGATACACCCTGAACAGCTCGTCTGAGCATCACAGTGCAACACACACTATTCACACTCACATTCTCACCTAGGGGTAATTTGAAACATCCGACTATCCTAATGTGCATGTCTTTGGCCTGTGGGAGGAAACCAGAGTACCCAGAGGAAACCCACGCAAGCACAGAAAGAACATGCAAACTCCACACATAAATACCCAACCCCGGGTCTCGAACCCAGGACCTTCTTGCTCAACATGTCGCCCAGTATATGTTCTAACATTGGTTAAGTACCTACTTTTATAATATACCCTTGACCTGCATATTTATAGTATTGCATCAGCTTTTAATACAGTTCAGGGATATAGTTCCTGATTTGGCTCTTGATACTAGAGTAATATGACACAAATAACTTTAGTTTAGGCTTCAACTCCCACCTCCAGCAGAGCTACAACCACATCCCAGTGGAGGCCGAGGACATAGAGTGCAAATGGGCCATGTTCCATGTCTCCATTTTTGAGGCAGCAGCCCGGAGCTGTTGATGTAAGGTCATCAGTGCCTGTTGTGGAGGCAACCCCCGGCCCAAGTGGTGGAGGCATGGTGGGGTCCTTTTGGAATATGGGACTCCTGAGGCAGCGGATGGGTACCGACAGGCCAAATGTGCTGCAGCTTGGGTTGCCGGTGATGCAAAATCTCGGGTGTGGGAGGAGTTCGGTGAGGGCTTGGAAAAGACTACGGTTGGCCTTGAAAAGCAGTACTCCACAAACACAGTTTACAGTGGAAGTGGGGAGCTGCTCACCTCAACTGGAAATGTTGTCGGGAGGTCGGAGGAATACTTCCAGGACCTCCTCAATTCCACCAACACACCCTCTGTGGAAGAGGAAGAGCCTGGGGGTTCAGGAGGGGGTCTGCCAATCACTGGGGTAGAGGTCGCTGAAGTAGATAGAAAGCTAGTTAAAACGCTCCCCGGTGGCCGGGCTCTGGGGGTGGATGAGATCTGCTTTGAATACCTCATGGCTTTCGACCGTGTCCCTCAGGCTATCTTGTGGGGTGTGCTCCGGGAATATGGTATAACGGACTCGTTGTTATGGGCCATTAGGTCTCCGTATTGCCGGAGCCAGAGCTTGGTTTGCATTGAGAACAACATGTCAAATTCATTTCCAGTGCGGGTTGGACTCGGCCAAGGCTGCCCTTTGTCACCAGTTCTGTTCATAATATTCATGGATAGAATTTCTAGGTGCGGCCAAGGTGTTGAGGGGTTCTGGTTTGGTGGCCATAGGATCTCGTCTCTGATTTTTGCGAATGATGTTGTCCTTTTGGCTTCATCGAGCCAGGACCTTCAGCTCTCACTGGAGCAATGTGTAGCTGAGTGTGAAGCAGCCAGGATGAAAATCAGCACCGATGTCCAATGCCATGGTTCTCAGCCGAAAAAGGGTGGAATGCACCCTCCAGGTCTGGAATGAGGTCCTGCCCCAAGTGCAGGAGTTCAAGTATCTCAGGGTCTTGTTCAGGAGTGAGGGAAAGATGGGGCAGGAGATCGACATGCGGATCGAAGCGGAGCTTCTACAGGTCCATTGTGGTGAAGAGGGAGCTGAGCCAGAAGGCAAAGCTCTCAATAAGCCTCAAGATTTATGATGTCACGGCTTGTTTACCGCATTGCATTCTGGGATCGTTTGGGGAAAAAACTTGATGGAAGTAATCATGAAACTGACGTGATAGGAGAAGTTGCCTCTATCTGTGGTCAAGCACACTGAACCAAGGGATCTTGTGAGGTGACTGAAATGTAGTGGCTTTATTGCTTGTACAACAGCTTCAGAAAAGTCACTTGTAGAGAGGTATTTCTCTTTCATATGACCGAATGACTCCTGACAAGGTTCTTTTACAAACTGCAATTGCAAATTACAGTGACCGAGTATTAGTTTAAAATTAGGAGTATCGTACGAATTCTTATGAAAATGTAAGGGCATATGCTTATTTGACAATATTGTCTATTTATTTCCCTAGTTTCTAGCCAAGAAATAAGTGTAGTGGTGAAAATGTTTGGGTATATGCAGCAGTTTGTGGACGAACCTGTTGTTGTTCATGTACATGAGTACATATGAAATAAATGATACGTTTAGTGGGAGCTCTCACATTGTACGTTTTCATCCCATTTCGAAAATGTAAAGTACAAACACTCATCCACTTCGAGTCCATTTTTAGATTTTCATTTCTAATCAGCTTTACCCACAACTGTCTTTCTTTTGAATTTTTCTCACTAGATAGGCGATAACATTTTAGGTCAAGTGACTCTGATAAACACAAAGGGATACAAAAATTCACCCTAGGCATCTTTTTATCAATGATTTTTACCAATTAGCCTAATGTGAATGTCTTTGGACTATGGGAGGAAACCGGTGGACCCAGAGGAAATCCACGCAAGCACAGGGAGAACATGCAAACTCCATGTAGAAATGATGTGAAAAAGATGTGCTAACCATGACGTCAATGTGCCGGCCATAGTACCTTCACGTACAACAGATTTAGTAAATGATCATATAATCTACAACAGGAAATGCACAAGTTCAGTTTTGTGCCTTCTGAATTTTCAGACATCCTATGTACTGCTTTTTTGAGTACTTTTATTGTGGATGGATGCATATTTGGATACAGCCACTGTTTCATTTCCTGTGGTGCTTTTGATTGTTTTGTTTTGGTGTTTTTACTGTATAATTAATGATTACCTCCATGAAACAAAATACTGCATTCTAAATACACAAATGCTAAATCCAAACACAAAACTCTAATACACAACTAGACAGAAACACTTATACACATGTATACATCTCTCTCTCTCTCTCTCTCTCTCTCTCTCACGCATGGACAGACTGTTCTTCAGTGCACTTTTGAGAAAATATGACATGAACGGATAAATAATGCACACACATACACCACAAGGCATAAATGTGCAGTTTTGTCCTCTTCTCATAATAAATAAAACACGAAACAATTACACAAGTATGCAGATACACACATAGTGTTTTCACACACACACACACACACACACACACACACACACACACACACACACGCACACACACACACACACACACACTGGTGTATGCATTCTTGTCGTTCAATTCTTTCCCACTGGGTGCCGGCTCTCTGGTTCTGTGCCCTCTGACAGGATGGGAACCAAACTGCAGCTACACGCACACACTCACACACACACACACACACACACAAAGAGAAATATCAAAATCCCCCACTACACACACAAACACATATTTAAACAGTAATAGACTTACATACTTTCAAAGCCACACACACACACACACACAATTCCATACTTCTATCTTTGTGGGGACATTCATTGACATAATGCATTTCTTAGCCCCTTAGCCTAACCTTAACCATCACAACAAAATGCATAACCCTAACCTTTATGCTAACCCTAACCTGAACCTAATTCTAACCTCAACCCTAAAACCAAGTCTTAAGCCTTTACAGCCTTTGGAAAAAGTGGGGACAAGTCAAAATATCCTCGCTTCTCAAAAATGTCCTCACTCATACGTATTGGTTAAAAATGTACTCAATATGTTAGAAGCTTAAGTACACACACACACACACACACACACACACACACACACACACACACACACACACACACACACTCACCCTCACACACACACACCCTCACGTTCTCACTAGTTTTTTCTACGCATACTTCTCCCCTTTCCTAATCCTTCATTCCCATTATCCTCCATCTCGGAAGTCATTCCCTCCTGCTCTATCCCTTACGCTTACATCTTCCAGGTGGAAGGCTGGCTCCATATGCAAGGCTTAAATATTGAGTGAGTTTAGCCTTAGACTCTGATTTCCCCAGTCAAATAGGGATTATAACACTGTGCCTTGTCTGAATCTTCTGCAAATTGGTACATTATGTCCTTGAAAACTTTACTCTGTGTGTGTGTGTGTGTGTGTGTCTTTGTGTAATTGTGACCGAGTATGGAGGAAGAGCTCTTCCTCCGCCACAACTTTGATTCATTCTTTAATTCGCTGCCAATTCGGTCATCCATCTGTGGGCACACATGGACACTCGATAATGAAAAATCATTACATTTTACACTCAGTTAAACGTGGTAACTGCGGCTCTTTCATCATGTTTTGATTCTTTAGCAGATCCCTAGGTGGAGCCAATATTTGGATTATCAGGTTTTTGTTATAGAAAACCACTGATGTGTTGCAACTGGAGATTAAGAGTCTGTAAATGTTTAGGGGCATACTTTATTGTTTTTAATCTAATCTGAAATGCATATATAGAATAGGTGTGATATGCACATACCCTGAAAGCATATAAACAGAGTTTACACACTGACTATCAAAAATATACATGTATATTAAGCTGTGAATAAGGAAATGCTTTAAAATAAAATCAGTCCCATCAGCATTTTTTTTTTAAATTTTTATATCAGTAACAAGCAATATTATTAAAATGTTTATTAAATTGGGCATTACAGTGGTGAAATGGTTAGCATGTCCGTCTCTCAGCAAGAAGGTCCTGGCTCCATTATTCACAAGTAATGTACATAGATAGAGTTCTGTGCTTCGAGCTGAGCTAAGGGCTATCCAGCTAACAGTGTGGAAAAACAGTTACCCTCCCTAAAGATGTTTTAGTATATACTATGTGGAAACTCAGGGGCAGGGGTGGCCTGGTGGTAGGGTGCTGGCAATATCACAAAGTTGTAACTGCTGTCCTCCCCAGTGCAGCTAACTGGGTTATCAAAGGCCAGCCATGTCTCTCACTGTCTGTAGAGCCGTCAGCGTGTTTCTGCCCTGCGATGGCCTGGCAAGCTGTGCAGGGGGTACTCTGCCCTCGTCCAGAGTCAGCTGAGATGGGTGCCAGCCTCCCCGTGACCCTAATTATGATTAAGCAGTTCAGAAAATGAATGAATAAATGAATGTGAAAAAAATGAGAACCTTGTGGTTTGTTTCTCCATCTTAAAATGTAATAGTGATGATCTTGCTTGCTCCAATTGATTGTAACAAACTGCGAATGTCCGTTATTATGATTCAGGCATTATCCACTCAGCATAATGTTTTGTAATTCCGAGATCGCGAACCAATCATATTGCCCCATTCCTGTGCAGTAAATGCTAATTAGTGTTAGACGCGCATTGGCGTTCACTTGAAAATCCCCCCCTCCAACAATGCTCCAGGGTTCCTTTCACACCTGTCCTTGAATCTTTTTTCCCATTAATGGTGTTTGGAATTAGCTTAATTTATGTGATCATTTATCTTCATGATCCATTTGCATAGTTTAAATGTTTATCGATTGAACTGATTTTAGAGTCCTACGGTTTTCTTTTCTCAGTACAAGAAAACTTTACCTTTACTGACCTTACAAATGCAATAAAAGTAATTAGGTTTAAATTAAAAAAAAAAAGCTGATGTAGTTTTTAAATGGGGTGTGTGTGTGTGTGTGTGTGTGTGTGAATGGATCGATGTACATGTCTTCCTAGAAACATAGCCTTCCTAATGTTTTAACACTGTCTCATTGATCCATTGACATCTTTGTCTCAGCCTCGGCAGGAACTCGGTAGTCTCTCACATTCTCTTCTACATTCTCAAGGACAAGTGCAGCATGCTCATACCTAGAAAAACAAGGACACACTGTTATACACTTGACCCTTCTGCTTATCAACTCAGCACCAAAGAAGATTCACAGAGACTCATGCCGAGACGGGGCTATTATTCAGCACTTGTAATCTGTAATGATGCGTGATGATAGAGATGTATGAGAGCCCTAACAGTATTCTAAAGAAGACCAGGCGTAAAGTCCAGCACAAAATAACATCAGGGTTGTTAGCCACTTCAGATAGGTTTATATTATGGATGCAACAATAAAACAGTGACTTTTTGTATATTTGGAAAAAAAAAATCTGGTGTCCATATAAATATATAAGGAAATATATTATTATTATTAATTGATTCATTCATTCTAATTTCTAAGCCAATTAATCACAATTAGGATCGCAGTGTGCTTGCGTCCATCCCAGCAAACTTTGGGCGAGGGAACGGTACACCCTGAACAACTCGCCAGGCTACTGCAGGACCAACACACATACTATCATTCACACACACTGTGTGTGTGGAAACCATAAGACTGTGGGAGGAAACCAGAGTACCCGGAGGAACCCCTGGCCTGGAAATTGAACCCAGGACCTTTTCTGTGTCGAGTTGTATGGAGTTGCTCTCCCCATGGGTTCTCTGGAAACCTCCCAGAGTTCAAAGACATTCCAATTAAGTTAAATGTTTACTCTAACATGCCCATAAATGTGAATGTGAGTGTGTACGCCTCTGTGTTTGCACCATGATAGATTGTTGGGTGTACCCTGTCCGCCTCTCACCCAAAGCTAGTTGGGATTGGCTCCAGCTCACAGGCTCACATTCAAAATTGAAAATATTTCTGCTTTTACCCAGCTTGGACTGAGCCGTATAGCTATATAACAATGACAATTTCCAATAATACACACAGTAACAAAGCTGTTTCTAGACCTGTTTTCTAGACTAAACCATAATTCACAAAATTGTTAGTAGTTTTCTCATTACAGCTTTCTATATAAATATGTTCTGACACACAGAAAGCTTTTTTTTTTTTCATTTGCCTTGTAGATACTAGAGGATGTAGACATATTATATAGAATACTGAAATGGAGGCCAAAGAAACTAGATCATCACCTCAAGTCCTCATGTTTGCTACACCCCTCATTGGATTGGAGCCAAGGAAAGAAAAACTGGCAAGTGCTGTCAGGGAGTGAGAGAAAGAGAGCTGGCCTGCTTTCTCTCCCTTATAGTGACACTAGATACTCATACGGCGTCCCTTACATTGCAGATATGGGCAGGAGTGCAAAAAGTTGAGGTCAGCTGATGCTACATGCCTCTGGGTTTGGCTGAAGTCACACGAGGTTAGCTAACATTAAGGGGGTGATCACACTGGAGGTGTGATAGAAAAGGGACTGACGTGAATGGTGATTCGTTCATTCTCAAATTGGTTGCACGACATTGCATTTTGGTCACCTGGTTTGTGAACTCATCACAAAGAAATTTCAAACATGGTTCAATTTCCATGAATGTCATAAAACGAGGCTGTGATGCGGAGTAGTGTCAAACTCTACTCAAACATTCCTCAAATGTCGCGAGAAGGTCGCACAGTTGTAGTTTTGCTCCTAAATGATTCGTTTTTCGTTCGCCAGGAAACTCGACAATTTGGAGACTTCCACGTGGAAATTTTGAGATTTGCTGACATCCTCCATATTCTGTGTATTTTATCATCATTTGTATTTTATTTGCATTTTGTTCACGCTAATAGCGCGTAAATAAAAAGTGAATAGTTTGAGAACAAAAAGCGTACAAAACGCGAATGATTTACAGCAGGAGACTTGATTTTTTTTGCCAAACATCCACAAACCAATTGCAAATTACTCACAAATTGTTTATTTTTCACCAGGCTGCACATTTTTACTTGCACAACAAATAATGTTTACTTGTTATCAATTTGTGCAAGTAGTGTGGCTTAGTGTGGATTTATTCTGTATCTTTGTGTTTTTTCTTTATCAAGTTATATTTGAATCAATGTGTAGGTGTAAAGAAATAAAAGCTGATTTTGATTAATGTACCAAGTGCTGCACTTGAGACTGTTGCATGTTTATCCTCCATGTATTTAACAGTTGGTGAATATTCACATATAAAACAATGACAAATTAAATCGAAAAAATCACAGTAAAGTGTATTATTATCTAGTATCCAGTCTCCGCTGAGCCTCCAGTACAGCTTTAATATATGAATCCATTTGTTTTGATGAAGATGGTGTGGGATACAGTTCAACACAACAATCTATAATATAATATAATTTAATAAAGTAGTCCGTTTTCTGTTGAGATTTGAAATATTGATTATATATTTAATGTGTATTTAAGTGCACTCTTTAGGATTAGTAATCATTTTGATGTATACACACACGCACACACACACACACACACATAAAACCTACATATTATTTATTCATTTTGCCGAATCGCTTAATCCTACTTGGGTCACAGGGAGGTCGGAGCCGACATCTCAGCCGACATTGGATGATGGCATTGTATACCCTGATCAGCTCACCAGACCATTGCAGGGCCAACAAACACAGCGATTCACACATACGCTCACACCTAAGGGCAATTTGGAACAGCCAGTTAGCCTACTGTATATGTCTTTGAACCACAGGAGGAAACCAGAGTATCCGAAGGAAACCCATACAAGCACAGGGAGAACATGCATACTCGATACAGAAATGGCTGAGCCCGGGACTCGAACCCAGGACCTTCTTGCTGAGGGGTGGACATGCTAACCATTACGATACTCTCTATAGCCTACATGATTTTTTTTTTTATTTTTGTAGGCCTTTAAAACTATACACTCAGCATATTGTTGTATGTTTAAACAAAGTATTAGCATAAGTGATGTCGGCTCACAGGTATCACAAGGGAGTTATAGTCCCTCCATTTCATTAAAAGTCTACGGGTGGCAGCATCGACTTTTCGAGAAATGTTTAAATTGGACGCAACATTAATTACTCTCACTGAGGTCACACAATATAATTCAACTGCACTTCATGAATTTGCAGCAGAAAAAAATTCAGCTCAGTGTGTGTGTGTGTGTGTGTGTGTGTGTGTGTGTGTGTGTGCGGGCGGATTTGATGTGCACTCCTAGGTGTGACTGGAGCCATTGTATGCAGACTGTGATACTTTGTCTTATCTGAGTGTAGTTGATGTTAATATGATGTGTCAGTGGTTCCATTGGATAACATATCAGTGTTTGCACACCTTGATCCTGTTTTCATTTCTTGATTTCTATTTTTTTTTTTTGTAAAACCACCAGTGATCTTTCTTTGTCTTTTCTCTCTCACCACTTTTCCCCAGTGCCTGTATCTACACACGCGCGCGCGCACACGCAGTAGTTTGTGCAATTGTGGCAGTTCTCCAGATGAAAAGAACTTAGTCAGGTTATGTGAGATGGAACAGAGGTTGTTAACTTCCTTTATTTTAGTCCCATGCCTTGTTGCTTAGGTGTGCACACATAACATCAGTACAACCTCTAGGGCTGGCAATATAATACTGATATACACATAGATGTTGTAGGCATTTTACTACTGTTTTGCTGGCACTTTCTTAACAAATCTACTGCATATTGTACATATTATTTATTGCACAATCGTATGATATGTCTCTCAAGCAAATCATGCCTGTGTGGGTTTCATCTGGGTACTCCTGTTTCCTTCCACAGTTCAAAGAGATGCAGATTAAGTCAACTGGTTACTTTAAATGCCCCTAGGTGTGAATGAGAGTTTGAATAGCTGGTTGTGTCCATGTTAGCCCTGCAATAGTTTGGTCACATGTTCAGGGTGTGCCCCGCCTCTCGTCTGAAGTCATCTACGAATGTGTCCAGCATCCCCCAGTAATCTTGATGGATAAGGGATATAGATAATGGATGGATATTTTTGTCACATCAACCACCTGTTTCATACATTAACTAAAGCTATTTGTGGAGTAACATCATCAAAACGAATAAGAAACATGACTAGACCAAGCCATACTGAAAGTCTAAGGAATAAAAGTCTTGAATCTATATATATATAAAAAAAAAATTCATTACCCTTGACCCCATGGCATCACCATCAAACAGTCTGAAGTAACATTTTTACTAAAATTCTCACTTACCCCGCCCGCAGGTCAAGAAGAGCTGATAGATCGTGTGTTGATGTCCGCTATGCTGAACCCAGGAGAGCAGTGGCAGGCACACAAGCATCACGGCCGCCACTTCACACTTGAATACGGGCTGCGTTTCCGCTGTGACACCAATTATTACGGGCCGCTTTGCAACATGTTCTGCCGTGCCCGTGATGACTTCTTTGGCCATTACGACTGTGACGTGGCCGGCAGCAAAGTCTGCAAAGATGGCTGGACAGGACCAGAGTGTACACAGGGTGAGCTGCTATATCCTATCCTTATGAAGTTTTACCATTTTTGGGAAGGCAGTCCACACTGGTGATGGAACTGATTGAGGCTTCTGAATTGAGTAGCTAATAGCTGGAAATAGCTAATAGCTAATAACAGTGAGATTTTGGTATCTTGAGGTCTATAATATGACTATAGCAGTGGTCTCCAACCTGTTCCTGTATAACTACCTTCCTGTTTTTGGCTCCAACCCTAATCAGGCCCACCTGACCGTCTGATTATTACCTTAAGAAGTTTTTGATCAGCTAAAAGAGGTGTATTCGATTTTGGTTGAAGATACAGGACCAGGGTTGGACACTCCTGGACTATAGTGATAAGGCCAGGAGTGTCCAACCCTGGTCCTGTATCTTGTCTTTGTTGTTGTAAAACTTTGAGTGAAACTATATTTATTACTGAATATGCATCAGGCAGATGGTAAGAATTTCCGAACATTTTGCACAAAACTTTACTGCTCACAAAGACACAAGCCGGAGGTAAACATAACTAAGTAAACAGCAGTTTAATAAAATATTCTTCGGACAACTACCAAAGAAAACTGCCACTTGTTTTTAATGTAATGTGTTGGATTCAATGACTTTTTTGTGGTTTTGGTTTATAAAAAAGATCCATCTTGACCATGTTTCTTAGTATCATGCGAATAGAGCAGTCCACATAATAGATGTGGTTGTAATGTTTTGGCACTAGTAATACGGCAGCCAGCCTGGGTTGGCTGGCTTCACTTCTGAGCGCACAGATAGGCTGAGTGCTTAATCCAGTAGTCTTTTAGATCAGTGTTTCCAACCTACACTTCTTAATTTCCACTCTGTAGCAACCAGACTTGTATTATACAGACTCATTACATGCAAAGTGAGATTTTTCAAACCCTTATTTGTTGGAATTTTGATGATTACGGCTTACAGCTTATAAAACCTCAAATTCAAAATCTCAGAGAATTTAAATAGTACATGAAATCAATAAAAAAGGATTTAAAATACAGAAATGTCAGCACTCTGAAAAGCATATTCATGCATGTGTACTTCCCTTATTCATGAATTACTGCCCCAATGTGGCGCGGCATGGACGCCATCAGCCTGTGGCACCGCTGAAGTGTTATGAAAGACCAGGATGCTTCAATAGCGGCCTTCAACTCTTCTCCATTATTCGGTCTCATGTCCCTCATCTTTCTCTTGGCAATGCCTCATAGATTCTCTATGGGGTTCAGGTCAGGTGAGTTTGCTGGCCAAACCAGCACAGTAATCCCATGGCCACTGAACCAGGTTTTGGTACTTTTGGCAGTGCGGACAGGTGCCAAGTTCTGTTGGAAAATGAAGTAAGCATCTCCTTAAAGCTTGTCTGCTGAAGGAAGCATGAAGTGCTCTAAAATGTTCTGGTAGACGGCTACGTTGACTCTGGACTTATTAAAGCACAGTGGAGCAACACCTGCAGATGACATGGCTCCCCAAATCAACACAGACTGTGTAAATTTCACACTGGACTGTAAGCGTCTTGGATTGTGTGCCTCTCTGTTCTTCCTCCAGTCTCTGGGACCTTGTTTTCCAAATGAGATGCAAAATTTGCTCTCATCAGAAAAGAGGACTTTGGACCACTGAGCAACAAACCAGGTTTTTTTCTTTAACCCCGATAAGACACTTCTGACGTTTGATGTTCAGGAGCGGCTTGACAAGAGGAATACGACATTTGAAGCAATTTTAGCTCTTGATGTAACCCCAACATCAGTCCACTCAGTCCCTGCTGCTTATGCACCTTTTTCTTCCACACTTTTTCCTTAACTTTCTATTAATGTGCTTTGATACAGCACTTTGAGAACATCCATCTTCTTTTGCAATTACCTTTTGAAGCTTTCCCTCCATGTGGAGGGGGTCAATGAGGGTTTTCTGCACAACTGTCAGGTCAGCAGTCGCCCCCATGACTGTGAATTCTACTGAACCAGACTGAGAGACTAGTTAAAGGCTCAGGAACCCTTTGCAGGTGTTTTGGATTAATTAGTTGATTAGAGTGTGACACTTTGAACCTTGAATATTCAAATTTTCCGAGATTTTGGATTTGGGGTTTTTATAAGCTGTAAGCCATAATAATCAAAATAATAAGAAACAAAGGCTTGAAATACTTCACTTGCATGTAATGAGTATATATATTAATTTCACCTTTAATGAATAATTAATGAATAAAATAAATGAATTTTTGCACGATGTTCTAATTTTTCGAGTTTCACCTGTATATGAGTGACTATTTCTAGTTGAACTAACTATTAAATGTTAACCAGTGTCGCCTTGTCCGATGAGCTGTATAGTGTCCTATATAGGAATTATCATCAACAAGTGTGTGAGAGACTGATTTCCAACACAGTCTAGGCCTTAAAAGGAATAACTGCAGAAAGTGTACAAGCAAATGACATCACCCTAATTGCCCCTTTCTCACATAAATATCACTTCCTTTCTTTGATGGCATGAGAAGAGCCAACCTTAACATTGAATGCTATGAAATGACATTTAAAAAAATGTTGGGTCAACCTTAACATAATGGTTGACAGTAGCGTGATGGCAATCAAATTGGAAATATTGATGTTTCAGTAATCAACAGTGACATCAAAACAGTGAGTGAGGTTAAAATCCAGTTTCCTGATAATGAAGAAGGTGATGGTGATAGCTTACATGAGTTTGTTTCAGTTTGCTGTGTTACTACTGCTTGACACTGGTGTTATTGGAGCTATAATGTTTATGGTGCTACTAAACTTATGCTGTGTGTCACTGTAGCGGTGTGTAAACAGGGATGTAACATGGCCCGTGCTACCTGCACTCATCCAGGAACATGCGAGTGAGTCGGAGCAAATGCAAACCTACACTGAAAGATGAATCATTGTTTACTCAATCCTGATTTTGAGTTTACCCTTTTATCTCGTTCTCACACACATCCGTCATGCTCTTCCACCCTTATCTTCATAGATGTCATTATGGCTGGAGGGGTGATCTGTGTGATGAGTGTGAGACATTTCCAGGCTGTGACCATGGCACCTGTACGGAACCCTGGCAATGTGTGTGTGACACCAACTGGGGTGGCCTGCTCTGTGACAAAGGTAAGAAGAGTAAGAGGCATATAGTGTGTGTGTGTGTGTGTGTGTGTGTGTGTGTGTGTGTGTGTGTGTGTGTGTGTGTGTGTGTGTGTGTGTG
>JAOUQZ010000031.1:4567930-4583279 GCA_028564935.1 Neosilurus hyrtlii
GTGTGTGTGTGTGTGTGTGTGTATGTGTGTGTGTGTGTGTGTGTGTGTGTGTGTGTGTGTGTGTGTGTATGTGTGTGCATTGAATATTGTCCTGCATGTGAACAAAGGAATATATACATGCTTTCTCCTATGATTAGAAGTCATCCCATTGGACAGTTCTGGTAATGACAGCACAGTCTTTCTCACAACCTTTCAGAAAAGTTCACTCCATTCTGCAGTCTGTGCACTGCAGAGCAAAGCCAAGGCATTTTTCAGTCATCAGATCCCTCTTGGTGAGGACAAAACCCACAAGTGTGAGATGGGTGCTTTTTTAATGTAGAATGAAACTGTTCCTCCATAACTTAGTTTGAAGGGCGATTTTATGAACAAACACATCGACAAAGTGCTAAATAGAGAGTATAAAAGAAGAGCAAAGGGATTACCAGGATGATTCTTATTATTAGGTATTGGAGTGGAAAAACCTCATTCAAAAACCTCATTCCTTTTTGATCAGATTTTGTATCGGTATGGGTCAGAATAGGGATTTTTAAATTGTTAATTTCTACCCATTATACTTTTATACTGTATCAAATTTAGGAAAAGACAGTTTTAAGTTTCTAGTTTTATTGACATGCGCAAAATAACATTGTAAATGATACAATAATCTGAGCTCATATCCCTCATGCATTTTATGCAGGAACTCAATAATCCCAAATGATTCTTCTTTTTTCCCCCTCATTACCATTACCCCCATGAACCAGTCAGTATATAGAATAATGGACATTTTCACATATTTTAAATTCTCTGATATTAATTTGCACACCTTGGAAACCTCACCACTGCAAGTCAAATCTCTTGGAGTTGAAACTGGGATTGCAGACAGTGGGAATAATCAGTGACCATCTGATACGATATGACAATACATAGGTGGTGATTTGATTTGTATTGCAATTTTATAAGTATCATGATTCGGTATATTCACTTATTCAACACCCTCTTCCCCACCCCCACCCCCCTAACCCCTGACCCCCACCCTCATTCTAGGAACTAAGACATTGGGGTAGGCTGCTACACTGTGTCACTGTTGTGTATCTTCTTCTAGATATAATAAACACACATATGGGCAATATGTATAGGATTATATAAACAGTACTGTATTTTAATTTACTTTTCATGTTACATCTTTTTTTTTTGTGGATGATAAAATGGGCCTTTGTCACACTCTTACATAACTGCCAATTTGTTGGGTTGTTAATTAGAAAGAATCTTTGGCAAATCTCAGAGCGACATTGTTGGAGTTGCGTACATTATTACGTAATGCAATCTCTATTATTTCAGTTAGAAAAGTTATATAATGTTTATATAAGCAATATTGCACAGGTGTGTGTGCTGATGAGAAATTTTTTTTGTCTCATCAATTTAGTATATTCAATAAATGAAATGAATATTTCAAATTCTTGCCTGCCTTGAACTGCTCCAATGACTTTCTCTCTCTCTCTCTATCTCTCTCGCTCTCTCTCTCTCTCTCAGATCTGAATTACTGTGGAACCCACCAGCCCTGTAAAAATGCTGGCACATGCATCAACACAGAACCGAATGAGTATCAGTGTGTGTGTAAGGATGGATTTCTTGGTCGTGACTGCAGCATTGGTAGGTGGAATGAAAAAAATTATTTTTCATTCAGGAAGTTTAATTCAGTTTAATCCAACATAAAAGCCAACAATAATTCAGTATCTGTAGGTTGATGAGCAGTAGAATAATTATGCTTAATGTTGGATCTGAATCCTAAAATTTTATTTATTTTTTTGTTTATTTATTTATTCGTTTATTTATTCTTTTTATTTTATTATTATTATACCCATGACCCGTGGTACCCCCTGGACAGGTCGCCAGTCTATTGCAGGACATTGTTGGATGAACTTATGGGGCTGTGATGGACTTATGTAATAGCAATGGGTTTTGGGAACGAGTAGTACCCCACTGGTGTTGGGGAAAGAGCCTAAATTAATTATTGAAAGGTATCTGCCTTTTGCATTACACACCCCAGTACCAAACAGCTGGATCGGGGATGTTCTCTCCCCTACACCAGAATTCCTACTAGAGAGGAAATGACCACGAACTGAACCTAGAGGGACAATTGAGAGCATAAGATTAGATCCGAAGGTCGGGGGTTCAAGCCCAAATATCACCGAGTTGTCACTGCTGCCCCCCAGTTAATCTAACTGGGATATCAAAGGCCAGCCTTCCCCTCACTGTCTGTGGTGAACCACTGCTGTCATTCATAAAGACTAGGCCATTGAGATGCGGTCAGCGTGTTTCTGCCCTGCGATGGCCTGGCGAGCTGTCCAGGGTGTACTCTGCCCTCGCTTAGAGTCAGCTGGAATGGGCACCAGCCTCCCCACAACTAATTAGGATTAAGCCGTTCAGAAAATGAATGAATCAATGAAAGATTATTATTACTTAAAAAATAAAGTCTTCCACTGGATGTAAGCCATGCAAGTTCAGTGATGAAAATTAATCACTTAAAATGAATCAAGCCGATGAGACAGAACTTTTTAAAGTGGAGATTGTCCCAAAGTAGCTTTTCAGAGTATAGAGATTTAAGATCTAACAAAATAAACAAATCAGAGCATTAGGGCCATCTAGGCCCACATAAATTCTTTCATTGTTTTTCTTTTTTTACTTTTTCTTTTTGTGAAAATGCTGAGGATAAAAAGGACATTCTGTGAGATCGTGATTTTCTTCTGTGAGATCGTGATTTTCTTCCTTAATTACTTATTCTGACTAAGGTCTTATCTAATCAGTTAAATTAGGAGTTTTCAGAGCATGGCCAAAACAAGCACCATCCCAATGGGATAGTTCGCTATTTAAGACAATGAGCAGAAAGATAGGATTGTACATGCTGTGAGTAACAGATACGATCCTGACATAACAAGGGTTTTAGTTAAGAAGATTATAAAGCATTTCAAATTGAAGTGAATGATATCTTGCTGCTGAGCTACTGTATTCGGAGGGAGAGTCAAAAAACAGATAAAATAGTGACAGTTCTGTATAATCTCTCTCTCTCTCTCTATCTCTCTCTTTATCTATCTATCTATCTCAGTGGAGCACGCATGCCTCTCTTCTCCATGTGCGAATGGAGCAACATGTAAAGAAGACCAAACAGGCTTCAGTTGTGCATGTGCTGATGGCTGGACCGGCCCGACCTGTGCACTTGGTACACACATGCACACACACTCACACACACCTGCATGTACTGTCATCAGTGCTAATCAGGAGCAGCTTCCATGTCTACTGTAGAGTCCGAAGACCAAAACAACAAAGATTTAATTATTTAAAGGGAAGAGACACACGCACACACATGCATACACACACGTAATGTCCTTGTTGCTGTTTATCAAAGCAAAAATAGATGTGTTAATGTGTGTGTGTGTGTGCGTGTGTGTGTGCGCGCACAGGCGCTTGCATGTTTGCGTGTTCAGCATTTGATTACTTGCCAAATACTAAAAGAGCTCATCATCATCAGCTTCAGTTAATCCAAACAGAGCCATTACATATCCACTTCCTTCTTCCTTCCTTTTTGGCTTCCTTAATTAATAAAACCCAATCAACTGTCATAGTGGAGGTGCACTGCACTAGGTGGAGAGTCTCACATTCATACTGTATTATTATTATTATTATTCGGTTTTTAGTTTTCTTCTGATTTATTGTCATTGTTTTACCAGAAGCCCTGACTGACAAACACAGTCCATGAAATATATTTTCCAGTTTCAGTCATTTTGATTTTAAACCAGTTTTTCTTAGGATTTTTTACTATTTGGAATTTGTTATATCTTGCTTGGAAACTGAGTGGAGTTCCTTCAGTATTCAGGCAGCAGCATGGGACTGTAGTCAATATCATTAAGAGAGCAATCGGCAGACAATGTCAAAGAAATAATTTCATTTAATTTTTGAATTTCACTTTGTGGGAAAGATTTAATTGTTTTACTGGCCTTTGTTTATCAAATGGAGACGCTATCAAATTATCATAGAAAGAATGAAACAACATATAGATAGGGTCATCAGAAAAATCATGAGGCTGCTGAGAGGGGACATTTTCCAAAAGAGCTGTGCGCCCGGGGATATTTCCAGAACCCATCTGAAGAGCACATTACTTGAGTGTGCCAAAGCGACTAGATGGCCTGAAAATCCACGCATCGACGGCAAGTCACTCAAGCAACAGTGGGACCATATCAACCCAGAGTAGTCTTACCTGACCAGGCAAAACCTCAGAGCTCAGTTCTGGCGTCTAAAAATGTACATGCACCATGACCCATGCCATCTAGTCGCTTTGGCACACTCAAGTAGTGTGCTCTTCAGATGGTTTGTCCAAGATATTCTTGGGCAGGTTCTTTGCCTCCTCCTGGGCAAATTCCCATTCCCAGTTAGGTCGGTTATATCAATGGAAGGAGGCTGACTGGGATGCGGAGTTGTAAGGTTGATATTTTCCTCTTGTCTTGAGGTAACCCAGTAATACGCCAGCTTCGGGGGGTCAGCCCTAACTGGGTGATGTACGTTCAGTTCAGTTCATCGTCAGGCCCTTATTATTATTATTATTATTACTATTATTATTAATAGTAATTGTGTTATTGTGAATCTCACTTTAAAATAAAAGTGTTATTTGTGCAGGTCTTAAATAGACACCAAACAGTTTGGTTCCATGGGTATGGTTTTAGGAAGCACAATACACACAATACACATAATACATATAATACACATAATACACAGTACCTAGACCTGGATTTTTTAGGGCAACAATTCTAATAAATACTTGTGAATTTTAGTACAGAGTAAAACTTTTGTCATTATAAGGCAACTCTTGTAATCTTTTTAAATTACATTACCACCTTGCATGACTGAAAGGTCAAGGTCAGGGTGGTTCCAGAGCCAATCCCAGGAACACTGGGGTCAAAGCTGGAAAAACATCTTAATGAGATGGCGGTCTAATGCAGGAAGCACGCACGCTTGCACACACACATATACACACACACACACATTGAATCCTAGGGGTATTTTAGAGAAACAAATTCAACTACCAGCATGTTTTGGGGATGTGGGAAGAAACAGGAGAACCTGGAGGGAGCCCAAGAATATCTCACATGAGCACACACAGTAACCTGAGCTCAGGATCAAAGTAAAACTGAGTCGGAAACGCTATCTTATGCATAACAGTGCTGCCTTGTCAAATACCCTAAGCCATTCCCACACACACACACACACACACACACACACACACACACACAGAGAGAGAAAGAGAGAAAGAGAGAAAGAGAGAACATAAGTTGTCAGCCTACAAAACAGTTTTTATGATGATTTTATTTTCTGATTTCTTGTATGTAGCTGTACTGCATTGTGACTACCATCCATGCAGTCGTGGAGCCACGTGCCTCGAGACTGCTGAGGGCTTCCAGTGTCTTTGCCCACCTGGCTGGACTGGCAAGACCTGCCAGATAGGTAAAACACATCTAAACATAAACATACTGTCAATAGTCAATAGATAGTTAGCGGTAGCTGCCTGTACATGCCTGTCCCGCCCCTTTCTTACTAGTCTGTGAATCAACCTGCTTGTTCTTGTCTAAACCTGTTCATACCTGTCCTTAACTGTTCGTACCTGTCCCCACGTGTTTATCTCTGCCTCAAGTAACAATAAAAAGGCACCAGAGAGAGTCCCACTCTGGGAACAAACCAAATAACCTGCATCTATTGAGCTGTACAGTAAACACAGGACATGGTGTGAGGAAATGCTGGTTATTTCCTGATAATATTATCTGTCATGCTTCTGAAATTGAGACACTTTTCCATGTAGATAACTGGTTAATATTAAAATGATTTTTTTTTAAATATTTAAATGATTAATTCGCTAATTTAAATGATAATGGCCACTAATAGTGGTCTTCCTGTCTGTTACATCTCACCAAAAGGCTATATCTTGTTGTTGTTTTTATTTAAGAGAAATCAGTATTGTTATTAAAAGATTATCCATCCTTAATGATATTATTCACATCTTATTTGTTTTTGAATGAAACTATTTACAGAAAATGGATATTAATACAGAATAAAAGTTCTACTTATAGTAAATATAGTAAATATAATTTTTTACACCTTATCGCACATATATTTAATAATTATTCACCGAAGGCGAGATGGATATCACCGAGAGATGTAGTGACATCCACTGAGCCTGAAGCCAATAATTGTTTTACTATATACTACACAGCAACATAAGAGAGAGAGAAAAAACACTAAAACCACATTCAAATGAGTTTTTCATAGTTTATTTTTTAATTTATAATATCATGACAGACGCCCTGCGATGGCCTGGCGAGCTGTCCAGGGTGTACTCTGCCCTCGCCCGGAGTTGGCTGAGATGGGCGCCAGCCTCCCCGCGACCCTAATTAGGATAAAGCAGTTCAGAAAATGACATGACATGACATGACATATCATGACAGACACATGAGCTCTGAACGCATGCAAAAGCAGATGCATAAGAGCTGTCTAACACTATCTCTCTAACTCTCTTTAAGAGTTTTAATGGATACTACTCAGAAACATAAAGTAAGACAAAACTAAATTTTAGCAGGTGAGCTCTACACACACCGAGCTATTTGGACTGTGTAGCTAACGGCATCTTTCTGTAGCGTACTCATTCAGAGTTAACTACATACTACACAGAAACATAAGAAACACAAACTAAAAAAAACAGATTTTTATTATTTATTTTTCCGTTATAAAGCATGAAGATGATATCATCACCTGCTCCAAGTGACCATGACAAATGTGATAGTCTGTCATTTTGATTTAAGCATTACTCACTCAGAATAAGGTTGAACAATGTTTTAATCCCTTCCAGTCAGATTGTGCCAATGCAGTGCGGTGTACATGCTAATATACAATTATATCTACAGATATAGTATTACAGTATACTGCCCGGCCAAAAAAAAAAGGTTGCACACACAAATAAGTTGTTGTACCGCCATTAGCCTTGCTGCACTTAATCGTCATGCCATTGATTCAACAAACTTAAGCAACATAACATTTATTTCCATCCAGTGTCGGGTTCCTTTTTACCGACATCTTTAACGGATGAGGGGAAAAATTTAACCACTACATAAAGTCTTCTCCAGCACATCCTGAAAACTTTCAATAGGGTTAAGGACAGGACTCTGTGGTGCCAATACATATTTGAAAATGATTCCTTATGCTCCCTGAACCACTCTTTCAGTATTTGAGTCCCCATTTTATATCCATGCCAGCGGGAAAGAAAAAATGCATTGATGTGATAACCTGCTCATTCAGATCATCAGCCGACTTCATTTTAATGTTGCTGAGCCTCGGCCTGACCAACTGGCACAACAATGCCATGGTGATTACATGCTGTGATCAAGGCTAAATGCCCTCCATGTAAATATTAGCGTGCGTGACTTTTTTTTTGGCCCGGGCAGTGTATATATATATCTTTTTTTACTAATTATCCAAATAAAAATATGTCTGTTAGTGTGTCTTTTATTGTTAATTAATCCTGGATTATACTGTACATGGCTCTATTAATGAGCCCTTCATATCAACTAAAAGACTCTATGGAATGGTTTTCCCACGACGACATCAACCTTTCTGTGCCGATCTATGAATGATTCTGTTCCAGGATAATATATCTCATTATTAACCTGGATCAGACTAATATGTGCCTCAGTGTGCAAACTGTGTGTGTTTAATTATTAAAGCGGGAGGAATCACAGTGTTTGGATAGATCAGACTCCATAGCAAACTGAAGCACATTGACTCATGAAAGAATCTCTTTCACACTCTGTTGCCACTCGTGGCCAACCTTGGTTCTCGTTCGCTCGAGTGTATCACACACATACTGTAGATGCAGTCGTGTGTCAAAGTGACACCTCATAACACCCCCGCCAGCGTCAACACTTTGAGAGTAATTTGTCTTTCAACTGCAGGAGCAACCTACACTGATATTTTTTGTTAAATTGTTGTGAAACTCGTGTGCCATTTTTGTTCCATGTAAGAATAAAATATCTAAAAATAAGTCACCTGTCCTGATACAACTTGGATCAGGATCATGTTTATTCTTTTATATATATATATATATATATATATATATATATATATATATATATATATATATATTTATATATAAATAAAATACCTTCTCTCTCTATTTTCTCAGACATGAACGAATGCGAGACGGGCATCTGTGTCAATGCCCGCTCCTGCCGAAACCTGATTGGGGGATATCTGTGTGACTGTCTCCCTGGATGGGTGGGGCCAAACTGTGACACAAGTAAGAATACGTTATATACTTTGTATTATGGAGCTTGGCTGTAATATGCGATATGGCCACTTAAATTCTTAAATGTGATTGGTTTCCATTACATGCTCTGTTTAATACAGTATTATTTAATCACTTCAAGAATGGTTTCCTTCAAAAATGTAAATTTAAAAATACTAGTAATTTTTTTTCAAAATTATATGAGTTTTTAGTATCACTGCATGTCTGTATCTCTGTACACTACTGTCTACTGATTGTGCTTAATATCCTTGACTCAACAGGGAACACCAGTTGCCAGGGCAAGTGTATGAACGGAGGGCACTGTGAGGTAAGTACACTCACTGTTCACATTCTATTCATCAAAAGACACTTTTCCACTGAGGAAGCTTTTTTGCTTTAGTGAGAATTCCATTGTAATCAATGCAGTAATTTAGACCAGAAGCATTGTAGACATGTATTACAGCCATAAAAGTGAAAACGGGGCATATGTTCATGCATCATGTGTATTTTGTAGTGTGTATTTAAAAAATAATAATAATAATAAAAAAGTATGTTAAGCTTTGCTGGCGGGATGTCCTAGGATGGTGGGGGGAAAAAAGTTTGGATATGGAGTCTGTCTGCCAGACAGACAGTGTTCTGCCCATTATATGGCATATCCCACAATGAGTTTCTCATCAACATGTACCAAAAGACACACTGTCACATTATCTAACTACATGACTGACCATCAGTTATTTTACACACACTTGCTGTGAAGAGAGACGAATTCATCTAATAAAGCAAAATAATAAATTCATTTGTATCAAACCTTAGGCATGATCGGACAATATGTCATTAAAAGTGTACATTTTAATGTGTAAACATACCTCCAGTGTTGTGTGTGATTATGAGATTTGAAAAAATTTTAACAGAGTTATTGACATTTACATATTTCATTCCAAACTGCTGTGTTATAACTGAACTGTTACTTTGGTCATTACTGCAGTTTTAATGGGGCTCAGCTTAAAGCTGCTGTTGCATTATGGAATTATGCTTCAGCAACAGAGGTGGTGTAACTGCCAACTTTATGCCTCACTGTTGCTTGCTGTGGAAATTATGCTCAAGAGCCCCAAAAGTATCCTGAAAAAAAAAATACATGGAATTTCTGAGTGATTAGCTGATCTGTGATCTCACGACCCCTCAAGAACAATTACATCTAAAATGTGTACTGTACTATATGTACGACATAAAGAAAAATTGTTCCATTTTGCTCTATATGCCATACTATTTTTTTATACAAAATATATTGTGGCAATGGCAGATTCATTCATTCATTTGCCGGACTGCTTCATCCTACTAGGGTCGCGGGGAGGCTGAGCCTAACTCGGCTGACTCTGGGCGAGGGCAGGGTACACCATGAACAGCTTTCCAGTCCATCACAGGGCCAACACATGCACAAACATTCACACTCACACTTAGGGGCAATTTGGAACAGCCAATTTGCATAATATGTATATATTTTTGGGCTGTGGGAAGAAACCAGAGTACCCAGAGGAAACCCACACATGCACCGGGAGAGCAATGGAAATGACCTTCTTGCTATGAGGCAGATATGCAAACCACTGGGCCACTGTGCTGCCCTGTTTTAGTAAATGCTTCTTAGCTAAACACAGGTAATAAAATGTCCCTAATTACTTACCAGGCCCATTAAACAAAAATTAAATACATTGTTAAGTCTTGGAAATAAAATGGAATTGGCCAGAATGTCTTTCTGAAATCATTTGCTTACTCCTGTACAAGATGTTTTCTTTTTTTTTCTTAACACTTGAGCTCAGACTATTCCACCTTTTCGAATCAGTGTTCCACAGCCAAGTTATTGGATTGTTCCTCCAGTCAGTCTTATTATTGATATGTAAAGAGACACAGAGCCAAAATAAGAGATATTAAGCCAGGAAACCTTTGTATTCATACAAAGTGAATCGATAATGGAAGATAAAACAAACATATAGGTTTTTTACTAGTGAATAGACACCTTTAAAGGGCTGTGTAAGTTTGTTGTGTGGCTCTGACCAGTCGGTAGCATTTAGGTGGTTTTGGGGTGTGTTTCACCTCAGTCATTCCTGTTCCATAGAACAGAACAAAAAAACAAAAGGAACAACAGTTAATGAAGTAAAATCACAGCAGATTCATCTATAAGAAATGCATGTAAAGCTTCTCAGTTCTTTGGTGGAAATATGTCTAAAAAGTTGCTTTGAAATGTACACATTAAAATCTTATACAACGTGACAAATCAACCACCTTTGTATGTATGGCTCGCCTTCTCTGCATCTCACAAGAGATATTCTGTGAACTACAGGACTCACATTGTCAGTGTTTGCCAGGTTTCACTGGTAAACACTGTCAGACAGTAGTGGGAATATGTGACAGTGCCCCCTGTCTGCATGGAGGCCAGTGCGAAGAGCAGACGGATGATGGGAGCATTGTCTGCAACTGTCCACCAGGATATACTGGAACTTACTGTGAGGTATGTACCTGGTGTGTGTGTGTGAACTGGCTTCACCTTTTATTACAGATTTTATCATTTTACAGGTTTTGTTTTGTTTTGCAGACAATGTTAGATCCTTGTAATCCCAATCCTTGTCAGAAGGGGGCGCCATGTCACAGCACAGAGAGTGGCTATGTGTGCACCTGTCCAGACGGTTACTTCGGAAACGAGTGCATGAGCCTGAAAGAACTGTGTCTTGGGCCACATTGTCAAGGTTGGAGCGTTAACCAGTGATGTGGTAATAACTGATTTTAAAATGCACTTTGATTGTACATAACATGTATGCTTCTCTTCTTCTCTGTACTGTTGTATTTATCTAATCAGACACAGCAAGTGGAATGTTCAGAGTGTATATGGTGTTACTGGGTGCACTGGCAGTGTTGGTAGCCATTGGGTGCTCTGCCTGCGCTCTTCTCCTGTCCCGCTTGCATCGTCGCCAGCGTTCCAAGCATCAACCGAGTGCCTCCCCGCCAGATACCGCCATCAACAACCAGCGCCAACTGTGCACTCTTATCCGCAATGTAGAACACACTACAGCACTACTAGGTCCTGCTCCAACTCAGGCCCAGACCACTTTATGTGGTTCTGCTCGACCAATGATACAGCTAGAAGAGATTGAGCTGACACTACCAACCTCACAGGTTCCACCCCCCAACCAGAAATCAGACCCACCCCTTGGTCTCAAACCTAACCCCGCACTCAAACTTGACATCTGCAACCGGGAACGTGAGAAACTGAACCGTTTCCACTGCACTGAGAACCAGGAAGTGGAGGCATGACCTTGTTCTGAACTTTAAGAAAATGCACTACTACACCTGATCAGTCTGATGCAGCCTCCTGCTGCAGAACTTTGACCTGTAGGCTAAACAAAAAAAGGTCAGGAGGAGTGACATGTCTGTCTAGGAAAGAAATTGCACTCCAGTCAGGAGCTCGGACGTCGCTGCTATCAGGTCCAGTATATAGAAGCATATAAAGGCCAAACAGTCAGAGGTGAACAGGGACAAAGATCTATATGAGGCCTGGGACTTTTTTTTTTTTTTTTTTTTAATCGTAGTTATTTAAGTGTATTTGATGTGTTTACACAAGTGCCATCTGTATTTCTACACATCTACGTTAGTGTGCGTGTGCATGCATGCGTGCATATGTGTATGATTGTGAATGTGGAGTTTTAAAGAAACATTATGCACATGGCTATGTTTTGAACACCTTTACTTTTTCCTTGTCCAGCTAGAACAATGTGAGGAAGAAGCAACACACTCTGCTAAATAACTGAAAGAGCAAAGAGGTTGGAGAGGCTGTATAAGAGTGCCACACAAGTTCATTTAAGCCTCTATTGTATTTTATATTGCCTGTTGTGTTGCAGCTGTAAGAGATAAATGATTTTTTTGTTTGTTTGTTTTATACTTGGATGTAAATTAATTTTTTTGTAAATATGATGTATATATTGATCTGGAATTTTTGTACGGTGCTTTTCTTTTGAAAAGTCACCATTTTGTCATCGGTTCATCTCCTCTCCTTCCTCTCTGCTGGTCTTTGCAGGCAGGGTGGTTTACAAATAAAGTGTATCTACCAAGCAAAGGGTATGTGTGTGAAATGAGTCATGGTCATGCTGGAGAAGACTTTATGGAGTGGTTAAATTTTTCCCATCGACATATCAAGATTTCTTTAAAAAAATGATCCCAACTCTAGATGAACATATATTTTATGATGTTGCTTAAGTTTGTTAATACAGTGCCGTGGTGTTTAAGTGCTGTAATCAAGGCTAACGAAGTGTATGTACATACATATTTTTGTGTGAAGTGTTGACCTTTTTTTTTTTTTTTTTTTAAACTGTGTTCCGAGCTTCCATAAGGGTTTAAGATTCGACCGCCTATAGTTACAATATAATAAGGACAAAGGTGAAGTATTTATTTAAAAGTAGCTCAATGCTTTCAGATTGGTTGACCAAATAAAATAGCTAGTTTCCTTCCTAGTATTTTTCAGGCAATATTCTAGCTAGTTAGACTATGCCAGTCATCACCAACCCTGTTCCTAGAAATCTAACACGTCTTAGCTGTAAATTGTTTTAGCTGATCAAGAGTCAGGTGATTAAATGGCCAGGTGAACAGGATTCGGGTTGCAGCCAAAGTCTTCAAGGAGGTATATCTCCAGGAATAAGGTTGTTGACCACTAGACTATGCTAATTTTAGCTTCTTGACTTTGCTAGCTGACTAGCACTCAAAGTTAGCTTAATTTTACGCACATCAGATCAAGAGTGTACCTATTAAAGCACTATTAAACTACTCCTGTCCTGTAATTAGCCTGAATAAAGTAAGCTACAGCATGTATATCTGAGCAGTGGAGAAAGTGACTCAAGAGAGTATAGACTCATGCATACGACAGTAGTGACCTTTGCCCCCTTACAGACTGGCAATGGGCGGAAATGACTCTTGCCTTCCTGTTACCACCCGTCCGTGAGGAAACAAAGGAAGAGAAGTCCTCCTAAAAAGCACTCACACATATCAGTGCGGTTGGACGCCCCCTCCCTCCACACCTGCTGCGGATCTCAGGAGGTCTGCTCCTCTCTTCATTAAGTCCATTGTGCACTGGTGAAGCAGGTCACTATCGTTTCCTGGAAGCATGCTGGCGTTCTCCAAATCCAGGCCCAGTGTCTGATCCTTTCCACAAGACAAGCCTTTAAGACGTATTGGGGAATGAATGAGGACAAGGAAACAGTTTGCATGTAATTGATCTTTTAAAAAAATGTCCCCCTTGTTCTTGCACTCATGACATGATGTACAAGGTAACATTCTGCTGACAATCAAGACAGGTGGAAGAAGAAAACAAGTAAAAATATAGCCTGTGTGCTACAGTAGCTCTTCCCTGGGATCACACCAGACGCACTAGCCTTCATTTCCCCAAACGCATCAATGAGCCTTGGGCGCCCAGGGCACTGGTTATCCTTCCTTTGGAAGATACTTACCACTGCATAGGAGATGAATAGATCCAGTCATTTAGCCAACATAATGTGGCCCTGGTCAAAGTCGCCACACCAAAATGTAGAAGGCTAAACAAAATTTCACATGCATTACATTTCTGCACATTCAACCATGGTCAAGTGGCCATTATCCAAGTCCAGACTTGAGCAGGTAAAGGTTTCTTCATAGACCTCTGTGTTAGTCCAGGAATTTGAACTCACCATGAACCCTTTTTCACTTCCTGGTAGGTAAACTTCATACACTTTATATTGTCGATGTCTGACATGTTGTTTGGTTATATAGGTTTAACTTCCTATTAATTATTTAGATTACATTTTTGAACTGGTATAGGTTTTTACACTTAAACCCTGCCTGTAGTGACCAACTATAGTAATTTTCTGATATAGTGGCAGCTCCCTCTTGTGGTTGTTAGTGGATTTCCTAATAAAAATATATATACATTTCAGAGTAGGCTGTGATTCTCCATACATGAGGGTCCTAATGTTTATTTTCCTTTTAAAGAATACATTTTAAAAAATTATATATAATTTATTAAAATATTGATAAATATTAAAAATTACACTTGTGATGACTGTACTTTGTTTTGAAAATTATGGCCACCATGTGGGACATATTTTATCCATCCATTCATTCTCTGTACCACTTAATCTATTACAGGCCCAATGCAGCCACAACAGTCCATCCAGACTTACATTTACACCTATGGGCAATTTAGAGTAGCCAAAACAAAGGAGATGGTAATGCACTTTAGGAAATCTAAACAAACTGAGCACTCTGCCCTCTATATTGAAGGAGAGGAGGTAGAGAGGGCGGAGTGCTTCAAGTTTCTTGGGGTCCACATCTCTGCTGACTTCACCTGGACCAAAAACTTCTCTCACCAGGTGGGGAAAGCACAACAAAGGATGTACTTCCTCAGAAAACTCCAACAAGCCCGCGTACCTCGACCCCTACTGACAAACTTTTACCGCTCCGCCATCGAGAGCCTCCTGCTGTACAGTGTGCTTCAACAGCTGTGCTGCAGAGGAGAGGAAGGCCCTGCAGCGGGTAGTGAGGATGGCAGAGCGGGTAATTGGAACTACACTACCATCCCTCAGTGACATTTACACTGGCAGACTTCGAAGGAGAGCCAGTGGAATTATCAGGGACCCCACACACCCTGGACACCCACTTTTCTCCCCTCCGGAAAAAGCTACAGGAGACTAAAAACAAAACTAACAGCCTCTTTTACCCACAAGCTGTTAAACAAGCAACCCCACCACCACCGTCACTTACACTAATTGAATAGCCATCATTCAGACCATCTTCTTGGACAGTGCAATATTACTCTTTAAATGCAATGCTCATGTTTATGTGCAATACTCATGCTTACAGCAGGTCTCTATTAACGTTTTAACATTGTGCCCCTTGTGATTAAAAAGCTCTACCTCTCACCCTGTGTATACCATGACATATCACGCAACCTTCTGTGTACATCTCTAAATGTGTGAATATGTGGATAAGTGTATGTTTTGCATATACAAGATATATAGATATATATATAGATATATA
>JAOUQZ010000031.1:4589003-4596503 GCA_028564935.1 Neosilurus hyrtlii
CCGCTGAGTACAAGAAAGCAGTTGTGGAGGAATCACTTACCTGTTTATTGAAATTGCTGTTAATGTTAATTAAAATACCATGGGAGTGTGGGGGATGTGAATGTGATGGCTGACCTCGCCCAGGCTGTAGACCGTAAGCCCTCCCAACACAATGGGAAAGACAGGCCTGCCAGAGGAGTCCAGTGGGATGGGCTGCACCAGTTTACGCGTTGCACCCTCGGCCACTTTCCTCTTCTTAGTCATCTTTTTGGTCACTGAGAGCAGAAGTACAAATAAAATGACCATTATGGCCAAAGATATTTTTTTTTGCCTGCACAGTGTGAGTGTATCACTATTTATTTCTCGCTGAAAATTAACAATTTTTTCTCTTTAACACAAGTCATTTATGGATGTGAGTGAAACCCCAGTGTACCATGTTGCAGCTAAAACCACTCTAACCTTCTTCTCTGCCATTCTCCTTCCCTCGTTCCTTTCGTTCCTTTTTGGGCTTTTTCAGAAAGCCATCTTCAATTCCTAAAGGACAAGAAGCCTGGCTTTGGCCTGCAGGTACCACAGCACCCCCTGCTGCACTGGAGCTGAAGGTGGCAGGAGCATGAGCGCTACTCCCCGGGGTGGAGAGCAGCTCACCTTCCGCTAAAGACTGGTACTGCAACAGGGTCTTTAGCAAGAACCTGATGAGACACAGGAACAGTTATCCATTAATCCTACTGTACGGAAAGACCAGGTTTATATAGGTGTTCATTTTTTTTAACCAGATCTTGGTAAAAAAAAAGCCACCTCAGCCACTCACTCTTTACGCTCCTGCCGTCGGCCAGACGGTACAGAAACATCCAGACTCGCAGATTCAGGGACAGTTTCTACCCACAAGCCATCAGGCTACTAAACTGCTGAAATATCTGACTATTTGCACACAACATTTTGCATATTCACTGTACAAGCACTTTTAGCTTATATTTTTATTTATATCGTTTTTATTTTTTACTTGATATTTTTTCTAAATGCTTCTTTAAGTGCAATATTGAGGGGCTCTGAGTCCAAGAATTTCATTGCTGGTAGTGATGTTTCATGGGTACCTGTATATCTCAATAAAACTTGAAACATGTAAACAGGTGTCAGAGCTAATATTTGGACGTGAATGTGCTTGTGTGCTGGCATAAGCGCTGCCATGGGTCAAAACAGAATGCCGTCATATTGCTCTAATACGGTCAATTTCAGTGAAAAATTACAAAAAAAAACAAACAAACAAACGAAAAAAAAGGACTTTTTGGTCATGCCCATGCTACAAATTTGGGGTCCAATGGGTGGGTTCATATTAAGCGGAAACGCATTTTAAAAAAGCGCAAATTAATGAGATTCTACCATAAAAACAAACTATTTAATGAGAAACACATTCATGTATTCAGACACATTAGCTTGAACTCTAGCGTCTCTCTTTCTACATGTATTTATTAATACATGTAGCACATCCCTGTATTTCTGAGCCAGGAATGAAACAGTAGGTGTACTTAATCCTAAACTCTAAGACACCGTTAATGTGAGAGCTGCTGTTAGAAGAATGCTTCCTGTAGCAAGCTTACTGACTTAGACCAGTGTTTCAGAGAATCTCCCTGTAAACCCTTAGTCTCAATGACTTTATCTTCACCTCCTCTCTTCTTTTGCCCGAATGAACTTTTCCTCCAAGTGTGCGACCTCATCACCAAGTGCTGCATTCTCCTGTGAAAAAAAAAATGAGAAGGGGAAAAAAAAATCATGTACTCTCTTCATATAATCCCATAAGCCCTTCCTCATTACTGAAAAATACATTTTCACTATGAGAGCTCGACTCACGAAGATCATGGCGCGAGCAGCTTTCCGAAGACGGAGGTACTTAAGCCTGTACTTCTCGTTCTGGTTCTTGCGCAGGGCTTTTCTGACTTTCGGCCGATGCTCCGAGTGACCGTGAGGGGAACCAGAGGGTAGAGAGGAACCCGAGCTCGAGAAGGCAGCTTGAGTGGAAAAGGCCTGTAGAGCCTGCTGTCTCTCCTCATCAGTCTGAGTGCAATATTAAAGCAGAAATCCACATGAATTCATTATTACCTCCACCGAGGAGGATGTTCTACTCGTGGGTTTTTTGGTGGTTTGTTAGCAGGATTACACAAAAAAAATTACGTGAAAACTTTCATGAAATTTCTACCAGAGGCGGGGCTTTGGACAAGAAAGACTCCATTAGATTTTGGAGATGATCCGGATCAAATTCTGAATCCGGGAATTTTTTAAAGGATTTTTTAACATGGTGAGATAGGAGAATTGTTTGGAGGAGTGATATTATGGCAAGCACAGCAGGGTGTGCTGTGTACTTTGCTATTACTTCCAAAAAGTTGTGTGTGGATTTCATGACATTTCTACCAGAGGCAGGGCTTTGGACAAGAAAGATTTCATAAGATTTTGGAGATGATCAAATTCTGAATCCTGGAATTTGTTTTAAGGATTCTTTAACAGTGGGAGAATTTGATATGAAGGATTTTGTTTTATTTAGGGGATTGCTGGGCTTGGTAGAGGTTTGTGCGATTCAAATTCTCGTTATTAATACGAGGGCGGCATTTAGAGAAGTAAAGTGTAAATACGTTGCCCGGCCAAAACAAAATGTGCAAACACGAATATGCCGTTGTACCGCCTTTAGCATTGCTTACTAAACGTCATGCCATTGTTTCAACAAACTTAAGCAACATGAGATTTATTCCCATCCAGTGTCGGGTTGATTTCTCACCGACATCTTGAATCGATGAGGGAAAAACTGAACCCCTCCAAAAAGTCTTCCCCAGCACATCCCAAAAACTTTCAATAGGGATAAGGTTAGGACTCTGGGGTGCCGATATATATGTGAAAACCTTTCATTATTTGAGTCCCCATTTTATATCCTCGCCATCAGGGAAGAAAAAGTCCATGGGCGTGATAACCTGCTCATTCCGTAGATTCAGGTCATCAGCTGACTTCATTTCAATGTAGCTGAGCCTCGACCTGACCAACTGGAGCAACAATGCCATGGAGATTTCATGCTGTGATCAAGGATAAATGCTCTACTTGCAACTTTTTTTGGGACGGGCGGTGAAATAAACATAATGAAAAGCAGCAAAGTAACCCCCCCCACCCCCCACCCCACCCCAAAAAAAAAAACTTGCAGTGTCCCAAAGCCATTATAAACATGATGATGTTAATGATATTGAACAGTGAATAAAATATTGAAATGGGGTGAATCTAAGCAGTGACTGGACAAATGAAAACAAGCATAAACTAAAAGAGCACTAAAGAATGTTTTCCTTCACAGGTTTCATTAGATTTCGAATAAAAGCTACATCTTTGGTACTTTGGCCCGTTACAAGCGAAAAAGGACTCAACATAAACTTACCAAAACAGCAAAGACTCCATTTCTGTTTTCAATCCTCTTGAAGCGCCTGCTTCCTTTCTGTGTCTGAAATACAACGTGAAACTGAAGCCAGTGCGAGATGCTCTACTGCACTTTGAAAACAGGACACTGCTACGTTAAGCTCTCATCGCGTGCTGCAGTCACATCAACGAACCCGACTACAATCACATTTACACAACCGTGTTCTGTTCCCTGCTCACGACTACGTTTATCATTAACATTAAAAAAAAAAAAAAAAAAAAAGATGGCAAATCAAAACAATATATGCAAATGAACAATCCAGAGATGATCAGAGAATGAAAAGGCACGAAGATGAAACGGAATGTAACTGATGCTCGTGATCATGGATGAATGATGGAGGGCTTTAACACTAAAGTGGAATAATGGAGCTTCTTACCTCACGGTACATCACAGCCTCAAGACTCGACTTTGCACTACAAAAAAACATTTTTATTTTTATTTTAATAATCATGATTATTATTATAACGTTCAAATGACCAAAAAAATTATGCATGAAATACAAAAAGCACAAAAACATCCTTTCATACTTTGACTGCACCAATCCGCGATCCACGATCCTCTCCTTGATCTCTTTGATGTGCATCGGACGTCCCACCTCTTCTAGAACAATCTTTTAAAAAAAGAAATAATTAATGAAAAATTTTTTTTAAAAAGGTGAGACCATAAACGCGCTGAAGAACTTGCTCACCACGCCACAGAACAAAAATCACCATCACAATAAGATCGATATCTCAGGTGATATAAGGTTAAAAATATTAATAAAACAAATAACCACAAGCTGACCTGGGCAGCGTCGAGCCATGTGAGGTTCGGTTTGTCGACGACTTCTCCTGACGGTTCACTTAAAAGAGACAAAGAAATAGATTAATGTATTAGACAGCACTTCGACCCAAATTCTGATCGGCAAAAAAAAACAGCTGAATCTCAAAGAACTCGATTAAATACACAGGGCTTGAAAAATCTTCTGGAGCCTTAGTGTCCGGTCGGGCAACCTTGTTTTTGTGATTTTTCATTTTTTGGTGCCCGGTAGTTTTTTTCTTGGTGCCCGAATATAATATAATTTAGAAGTAAAAAAAAAAAAGCCTCCTTCATGATTTCTAGTGTGCTTTTTTTGTATTTCAGGGGTTGCTTTGTTTGAAGTGAATGTGCGGAGTCAAAAAAACAAAACAAAACCAGAACTCAAATAAATCATTTTATTTCAAACTACAAATAACAGCTTTGTTATTTCAGATTTACTCTCCATCAGAATGTTTAGTAATACAGTTTCCAATACAATGGAGTCTATAAATGTAATTTACTCTCAACTTTATCTGGTTGCATGAGAACAAAGTCTGTCAGAGCCATTTTGTCACATTTTATTTCTCCTGCATTGTTTTCTTAATTCAACATCCCACGGAAATCATAATTCTCGCTCAAAACGACAGTGTTTCAGAAGATAGCTTGATAGCAGACGATTTATACAGTAGCGCCCTCACCAGCGTTGGTTGGAAAGTGAACGACGTCAATTTCTGACTGATATTTTCAATGAATCTGCAACCAAGAATCTAAAGCAAAACGCTCTCTTTTCTCCTCATACGCTTTCTTCTCTTCCTGGATGTGCTCTGGCACCTCAGATTGTCGCATCAGTGGCGTTTGGGGCGTTTTTGCGCGCCCAAATAAATCGACTTTCCTGTATGACATTTTTATGGCGAGCAGATGGTGCGTAATCCGGGTTCCTACATCCGGGACACAGGAGTCTGCGTATGGCGGCAAATGAACGGACTTTTATTGACTTACCTGCAAACGTCCGCTACAGCTAGTGATCGGTGTGTTGTGGTGTGTGTGAGTTCGCTCTGTTTGATGTGTCTGTGCGCTACGAAATTATTTTGAATACGGTAGTTCAGTTTTTGAAGACGGGAATCGGGTACCCAGTCGGGCATGTTGTACTCTGCATTTTATTGATTTTTGGTGCCCCTGTCGTCAGACAGGGTGCCTGCGGGCATTCGGGCACCTGATTTTTCGAGCCCTGATACAGCATAACTGTCTGAAATCAAAATAAAACGATTTCATGTAACGTTATGGAGAGTCCAAATTAGTTCTTATCATTTCGCAGCAGCATTTTTATCTCGTAAAGGAAACATGACAATAAAAACACAGCGTCGACCACCAAAACTATTCACATTTACGCAAGGGTTTCCTCCGGGTTCCTAAAAGCCTGACAGCTTTAACTGCCCTAAATGTGTGACTGTGCGAAGTCCCGAACTTAACTCCAGATCCACCACAAGCAGATTAAAGTCATCGCTCACTCACTCTCCGAACCGCTTAGTGTTGTGAGGGGGCTGGAGCCTGTCTCAGCCAACACTGGGCGAATACAGGGTACACCCTGGAAAGCTCGACCAGACCTTCGCAGGGCCAACATACACAACCATTCACACACACACACCCAGGGGCAATTAGCCTAATGAGCATATCTTTGGACCCTGCAGAATTAAGTGCTTAATTAAAGTGTTGTTCAGTCTTAAGCCACTTCAGGTTGCAACCATTTGTATCTCTTCAGCTCTAGTAAGCTGTGCAGGGTTTCTGTCACCAATTCTGTTCAACTAAACAGGATTTACATTCGATTCTAAGTGTGTAGTAGAATTCACAGGGAACTCACCTTCTCACACACACAACACATATATACAAACACATACACTCTTACACACAAACACATACACTATCAAACAACACATACACTCTTACACACACACTCAAACTCACACACACTCTCACACACACACTCACATATATACACTCAAACACACACAAACACACATACACTCTCACACACACACACACACACTCACATATATACACTCAAACACACACAAATACACACACACACACACACACACATACACTCTCACAAACATACTCAAACTCACAACACATACACTATCAAACAACACATACACTCTTACACACACATACACACTCAAACTCACACTCTCACATATATATATACACACATACACTCTCACACACACACACTCACAGATATACACTCAAACACACACACACACATACACTCTCACAAACACATACTCAAACTCACAACACATACACTCTTCCACACACACACACACTCACATATATACACTCAAACACACACACACACACAAACTCACAACACATACACTCTTACACACACACATACACATATATATACACACACACACACACACAAACACTCTCACACATACACACTCAAACTCACACACATACACTCACACACACACTCACATATATACACTCAAACACACACAAACACACATACACTCTCACTCACACACACACACACACACACACACACACACACTCACATATATACACTCAAACACACACACTCAAACACACACACACACACACTCTCACACACACACTCTCACACACACACACTCTCTCTCTCTCACACACTCACGTTTCCAGAGTCTCAGGAGCTCCTGCCAGACTCGAGATGTTATCCAAAGCCGGAAAGAGAGAATAAGAGCCCTGACCATCAGACTCCATCTCAGACTCGAAGTTGGACAAACTGTTCAGGGGGTCCATCACTGACAGACTGGAGAAGGTCAAAAACAAAACAAAACAGTGTGACTTAAATTTACTACTGGCACATCCAGCCCTTTACTAAACTACTAATCTTGGAACAGTTGGATAAATAAAAAATAAACAACCAAAGACACACTGGTTAAACTGGAAAACAGAAAAATGCAAACACACAACACAGTTTAAGGAACTAAACATTCGGTTTTATCTAAAAGATCTGGATAACTAAACCTGTCTAGTTGTAAAGCTCCGAATTTACTCGCGTTATATGTGGTTTAATAATATTTTTACCCGTATTCCGGTGCTGTGGTTTTGAAATTATGCACACATTCACCCTGATTTAACCTAAACCTCAGTTAAGAACTCGACTGATAACCAGGTTTGTGTATTAACAGCAAGTGGAACCTGAAACATAAGGTTTTCCGGGGAAGGATTTTCTGGAGCACATTCTCTTCTTCGCCTGTTCTGGAACTATGCTGCTGCTAGTGCACCCTCTGGTGGACAATCTGTGA
>JAOUQZ010000031.1:4621122-4632818 GCA_028564935.1 Neosilurus hyrtlii
CACCTCCAAGTCCGAGACCATGGTTCTCAGTCGGAAAAGGGTGGAATGCACCCTCCGGGTCGGGAATGAGGTCTTGTATGGAGTCACTGCTTAGGCTGCTGCCCCCGTGACCCGACCCCGGAACAAGCGGAAGAAGATGAAGATGAAGGAGGTTGTGAGTGAGAGAATGACTGTCCTGTAAGGAGCACAGCACCACGCAGTAGAAGAGCTTTCTGTGGGGCGACCAGTACCTTCATGATGTATACACCAAAAACAGACTCACTGACTGCACCATCGGTCATTGGCAAATGTCTGACTGTCACCTTGGTGTTCTTTCGCCTTCGTAACGCACTTGCCTTGTCAGTGTCCCCAGTGCCTCAGAATGATCCGCCATCCAAATATAAATCATGTTCAGGTGTTCTAGTCAGGCCAATGGGGGTGCATATAGAGCTACAGTAATTAATGTTTACCTGTACAGCTTATCCAGGCTGTTGAGTGTACTTTGTGTTTGTTTACCTTGCAGATGCATGTTTAAGATGTCAGGCAGAAAACAAGCAGGAGGACTGTGTTGGTAAGGAAATTGCTTACATCACACCAGGGTTTTTAAATCAAACTGAGGATGACCTTCAGTTAGCTTGGATTAACTTCACTGAAATACCAGTAAACTAACAGTTTAACTAAATAAAATTATTCACTTCACTTAAGTCTTGTCTAATTTTCCAGGCCCTTAAATCTTTTTAAATTATGTAAAGGATATGCCCCACATTGAAACACAGTTATTATCATTATTATTATTTTTATCCTGCTCTCACTTTATCATCTTCCAGCAAAGCTGGAGTGACTCGTTGGCATCACTGTATCGTCTTGCGTCATCTGTTGCTGGCGCCACACTTGATGTAATCCTGTACTGCTCCTCAACCAGTCAACTTATTTCAACCAAACTTTCTCAGAATCTTATCATCATGCTGTGTGCATCCCCTGTTTTTTCTTCTTTTTTCTATGCAATTAATTATTTTGGGGCAATACACCTGGGCCTGGGTTGGTTTTGTTCCCATAGTAAAACCGAAATCATCAACTTATCCTACATCGTTATCATCAATGGATTTTTACAAAGCTTTCACAGAATCGCCATAACTTAAAACTATTGTGCACCCCTATTTTATTTTTGTATGAAATTTTTAATAGTATGGTTTCCCAGTGCTAATGAAACTTAAGCAGTGCAGTGACACAAGCTTTCCATAAAAGTACATTTAATCTCATACATTTTATAGTTTTATTGGTTTTATGTATGTATAACATATACTTTACATATTGACTTACAGATAAGTGAGTTTTGTCAGTATTTGATGTTTTGTAGTGGCATTGATAACATAAGCAAACAAGAGCACCCAGAGAACGTAAACATCTGCCCAGGCCAGCAGTCCTCCATAACTGTCAAAAATATTCCTATCCTAATGTTTAAAAATCCTTGATCCAGAATTTGATCCGGGTCATTTAAAAAAAATCTTAAGCCCCACATCTGATAGAAACTTCATGAAATTTCTTTTTGTGTTATCTTGCTAAAAACCTCATGAACTGATTGATGGTAAAACAACCTACCTGCTGGAGGTAATAATAGAAAGAAATGATGTTTTTATTACCTGATGCTGTTTTGTAGGCTTAGTTGTAAGCTGGAAAAACCGAGTTGATGAAATGCATGGAATGACATC
Source organism: Neosilurus hyrtlii (assembly GCA_028564935.1). Lineage (NCBI taxonomy): Eukaryota > Metazoa > Chordata > Actinopteri > Siluriformes > Plotosidae > Neosilurus > Neosilurus hyrtlii. The sequence continues at coordinate 4,622,811 of JAOUQZ010000031.1, forward strand.
TCATGCACACACCTTGACACTTCCTTCTGTTTGTCTTTCACTTCTAATTGCTTCACTTTATTCTCGTTCACATCTCATGATACAGGAACTGCTCAGTCCTTCTGTCCCTCAGCAGAAACTCTTGACGGCTTTGTGTACCTGTCTATTATAGAACACACCTCTAACAGAAAGTAGAATCACCAAGAGTCCTTTTCCTTTGCTTGGTTATATTCTATAAGGGGCTGGTGGAGTAGTGGTTAGGGTGCTGAGCTCATTATCGAGAGGTCGTGTGCTTGAATCCCAGTTAGACACCCACTGTGCTAAGAACCCTGGGTAAGGTTTTAACCACAAGTGTGCCTCTGTCCACCCAGCAGTATAAATGGGTACCAGTAAAAATACAGGGAAGGTAACCTGCGTCCCATCCACAGGAGGAGAACTCCTTGTCACTTTACGCTACAGAAACCAGGATAAGCCCCAGCCTGAAGAGCCAGTAGGCTCGGAGGTAAAAAGCCAAACAGACTAACCATCTATTCTCTAAATGGAAAAAAAAAAAGCTTCATGAAACTTCAAGATGTATGCAAGGGTTTGCGCTCTACTCTCCAGCTCAGTTTTATCATAAAGAGAAGTGCTTTTGGTTAAGTATCTGGTTACTCAAGGCATGTATGTAACGTGTGTTGATTAATGTCTCTGTGCCTTCCTCAGTTGTTTGGGGAGAATGCAACCACTCCTTCCATAACTGCTGCATGTCCCTGTGGGTGAAACAAAACAACCGCTGCCCACTATGCCAACAAGACTGGGTCGTACAGAGGATTGGCAAGTGATTTGTGTCCTCACACATCCACCATGTTCATCTACTATGGCCCTGTCCGGCTCTAGGACGCAAACCTGAGTCTTCAGCTGTGTAACGACTCCATTCTATATGTTAATGACTAAAGTGGAGCGTGTGTGGACTTCGCCAGACTCCAGGTGACACTGACTGCTTGTACTCTGCCTCCCAGTCCAACAGGGAAAGAGATGAGACTGAAGCACTATACAGTCTCACTTCAGCTTCTGGATGGTGTTGTGAATGTGTTTTAAAGTATGTTAGAATAAAAAGTAAAGTATTAAAGCCTTATTTGAGTCTTCCCTTTTCAAAGTGAAAACACAGCGACATCACAGGTACATTTCTTCTGTCTCACAGTGCTCTGACACTGAAGCGATCCAACTGTAGGAGGTGAAGCAAACAGACTGCGGTATAAGATGTGGGCAGGTTGTGAGGATAAAGTGATGTGTTTATTTGCTAGTTACACTTGTAATAGAGACAATTTGATCTAAAAAATTTTTTCTTAACTTGCAGTGATGGGTCACTTTCTACTAGTGATTTATCACCCCTGGCAGATAGAAGGGAAGGAAACAAAACCACAGTCCAACTCTGGCTTTTTCAGGCCTTCTTCCCAGAGTCAACTTCAGCACTGGAATTAAAAGGCATTCATTCAGTCATATTAAGTGAATATCAGGTATTACAAACAAATCAAATGTTCATTCATTCGTTTTCTAAGCTGCTTAATTAGGGTTGCAGGAAGGCTGGTGCACATCTCAGCCGATTCTGGGCGAGGGTTCACCCTGGATAGCTCACCAGGCAAACGGGCAAGCACTCATACCTAGGGGTGATTTGGAACAGCCAGTTAGCCTACTGTGCATGTTTTTACTGTTGGAGGAATGCAGAGTACCTGGAGGAAACCCATGTAAGTACGGGGAGAACACACAGAAATACTCGAACCCACGCTTGCTGTGAGGTGGATGTGCTAACCCCTGCACCACCTCAACATTTTATGTTTAAATATTCATTAATACTACACCCAGTAGATAATGCTTTAATCAAAATGACATGCACTCCAAAATTGTTAGTCATTTGGAACAGGCATGATCAATATTTTCTGTTTATTGAACTATAAAATTTTGTTTTTTCCGGTGTTTCCATGTAGTCAAACTTAATGCATTCATTAATTTTCTGAACTGCTTAAACCTAATTAGGGTTGCGGGAGGCCGGCGCCCATCTTAGACCGGCCAGCCGACTCTGACGAGGGCAGGGTACACCCTGAACAACTCACCATGCCATCGCAGATGTAGTAAAACTTTGAGTGTAGAAACCCACCGGTGCCGGTTGCAGTCTGAGGTTTTCATATACGTACCAAACTGTGAGTGATTATTAAAAAGACTCCATTAGCTACACAGTGCCATTAGCTTCGACCGGACGGTGCTCACCTGACCTGTCTTTGTAATGGTTAAAATATGTAAAAGTAGTATTTAAAATTTAGATTTTGCTGTTCTTTGTTTCTGCATAGCATGTAATAAAACACTGAATGAGCTTTAAATAGGCACTATTACACAGCTTTTATCCTATGTACTTGCACTCACCTGCATCCATTATGATTACAGCGTGCTAGGGCCGTGAGGAGGCTAGAGCACCGAGATCAGCTGACACAGAGTGAAGCACCCTGAACAGTTTGCCAGACCATCGTTGGGCAACAAAGACAACCATTCACACTCACATCCACACTAAGGGGAATTTTGGAACAGCCAGTTAGTTTAAGGTTCATGATTTAGGACTAGGAGGAAAGAAGAAAATTAAATATGAAATGAATTGTCCTTTCAACTTTTGTTTGGTGTCGTTCACCTCACCTTGGGTGCCTAACAGATAACCGTGTGATGCTCAGGATGTTTCAAAATGTTTGTTACTCTTAATAGTAAAGGATTTGGTTTAATATCAATGTCTGTGATGTGTCTAGATTGCAACAAATGTGTTGCAAGTTGCATTGCTTACATTATCACTGACCTTGTAATGTGTTACTAAATTAAATTAATAAAAATCCATATCCCAATGACTAGGGAAGCGGGTTTGGGACAGAAAGCTTGCTGGTTTGATTCTCAGACAAGCAGGAAAAATCTGGTGGCACATGGCAGAAGTGTCCCTAACCTCCAACTGCTCTCCGGGTGCCAGACTGTGTCTATATCTAAATATACACACACAGTGCACAATTATTAAGCAAGTTGTATTTTTGAGGATTAATTGTTATTGTACATCTATACAGTGCTCTTGGTCAATCCAAAAACCCTTAATTAAAAATTAACAAACTCTCAAACCTGAACATTTAAGTAGTAAAAGTGAAGTTTTGGCTTTCTTAAGAGAATATCTATATGTGCACCATTATTAGGCAACTATTAGTGTGCAGAATTACGCAACTAATGAAAAACAAAGATTTTCCATCTCACTTGTTTATTTTCACCTTGTCTATCCCCCCCCCCTTCTATAACATTCACAAGCCTTCCATTCTTGGAGTCAGTCAGTTTCTTGATCTGGTCAGAATGAACTTTTTGTGCAGCTGCACTCACAGCCTCCCAGACCCTGTTCAGAGAGGTGCACTGTTTACCTTCACTGTACATTTCCTGCTTAAGAAGGGCCCAGAAGTTCTCAATAGGGTTTAAGTCAGGTGAAGAAGGGGGCCATGTCATTAGTTTTTCATCTTTAAGGCCTTTACTGGCCAGTCACGCAGTTGAGTACTATGATGCATGTGATGGAATGTTGTGTCTTGCATAAAAATCAAAGCCTTCTTGAAAGATGCAGACTTTTTCCTGAATCACTGCTTGAAGAAAGAGCCCTGCCCATACCAGTACCCCACCTCCACCTTGCTGGCGTCTGAATCGAAGTGGAGCTCTGTGTCCGTTACTGACCCAACCATGGGCTCATCCATCTGGTCCGTCAAGAGTCACTCTCATCTCATCAGTCCACAAAACCTTTGAAATATCTTGTTTTGTTCAGAGGTGGTCGGGTTTCAGCCTTTCTTACCTCGGCCGTGTCTCTGAGAACTGAACACCTCGTACTTCTTCACACTCCAGGTAGGTTGCAGTTGTCTAATATGGCGGCACTGGAGGATGAGGGGTTCCTGGTAGCTTCATGCTTGGTTCTTCTCAAATCTTTGGTGGTTAATTTGCATCTTTTCTTAGCACGTTTCTTGTGAACCTGTTGACTATTTGCAACAAAACGTTTGATGGTTCTGTGATCACACCCCAACATCTTAGATATTTCAAGAGTGCTGCATCCCTCTGAAAGACTTTTTGGCTTTTCAGAGTTTCTTTTTTTTGGCCCACTTTTCCTGAGGAGAAGAATCTGACTAATAATTATGCACACCTTGACATAGGGAGTTGATCTCCTTAGGCCACACCCTCCCTCGTTACACAAATACACATCACCTGATATGCATTAAATTCAATAAGCATTCAAGTTTATACAGCTTGGAATTGGAAATTATGGATAAAATGATTTTATATCATATTCATCTGGATTTATTTAGTTCTTGCCTAGATGGAAGCAAACAAGCTTTAGAATTTATGAAATTACCTCAAATGTTTATTTAATTCCAATTTATAGTATATTAGCCATTCTAAAATCCTCTATCATGTAATGAATTCAGGGAACCCACTGGGTAACGTCCATCACGCTTAACTAATGCCAGTAATTTATCTAATGATATCTGCAGGATAATGTTTTTGTACACAATCAGCACAAGTGTATCAAACATTTTATGTGAAGGAATTCTTTGGAGTTGCAACTGTTCTTTGAAAACTGTAGGTCAAGTATTGACACAGTAACATCCCTAACATTTTGACAACCCAGTTCAAAATCCTCTCATAAGAACGTGTGCAGCTGTCTTTCTGTCTAAGTGTCTAAGGACATTTCTGTCTTTGACATGTCTGTCTAAGGACCGACTGTCAAAAATTGTATTAGTAACAAAAGATTGAGATTCTATGTCCCGGAAATGTTGCTGTTTATACCAGAATGACCCGTATATCAGTGTTTCAGACAATGTTCCCCCACATTAATGGAGCTTTCTCAGAACCATCCCAGCATGATTCCTGAGAGTTTATAATACATGAAAGGTTTCCAGAATATTAGGGAAACATTCTTCAAAACTATGTGGGTTGTACAGCAATGCTATTAATGAATTAGAGTAATGTTCTCTGCAGAATTCAGTCAAGTAAACCTTCCTGGGGCGACAGGGTGGCATAGAGTTTAGCATGTCTGCCTCACAGCAAGAAGGCCTGGGTTCGATTCTCAGCTCAGACGTTTCTGTGTGGGGTTTGCATGTTCTCCTTGTGCTTGCGTGGGTTTCCTCCAAGTACTCCGGTTTCCTCCCACAGTCCAAAAACATGTACGGTAGGCTAATTGGCTGTTTCAAATCAGCCCTAGATGTGAGTGTAAGTGTGAATGATTGTGTGAGTGTTGGCCCTGCGATGGCCTGGCGAGCTGTTCAGGGTGTACCCTGTCATCGCCCTGAGTCAGCTGAGATGGGCGCAAGCCTCCGCGAGACATCCTAATTAGGATTAAGCAGCTTAGAAAATGAAGGAATGAATGAATTCATTTATAACTATACAGTGACTTTATTTATTTATTTATTTATTTATTGGCCACATGAAGAAAATCTGCCTTTCATGTTTTCTATATTCATTTAAAAACCCCAGTAGTGTTTATGTGCTATCAGTGTTTAACCTGCAGAGGGTGCCCTTCGGTCTGGATTGGTTGCTGGACTGATTATACTGCACATATTCATTACTACCTGAGCATTTATTAATACTCTTAACTCTCTTCTTTTAGCTCTTAGTTCTTATATTCCAATTTTTCACTCACAGAAATTATATTAAATCTTGTTCTGGGGTCGTAAAGGTTTGAAGTTTGCCGCATGCTAACACCATGGTTGTAATTATCTGAAATGCTATATTCATTCGTGTAGCACAAACCAATACATCTCTCTTATCTACAAGGTGTTTTCACTCAGAAAACAGTATGCTGTAATGTTTTTTTCTATCGTGTGAATTTTCTATCATGTTTTTCTTCATTTTGATGTTTGGACATAAACTGAAGCTCTTGGCCTGTTTCATGCATCATCCTGCTGCCACCTGATTGGATGATTAGATAACTGAATGATGACGTGCATAGTGAGTCTCATTCTTACATTATTTTAAAGTGTGTCATGAGTGCTATCCAATATATAAACAATTAGGCGTGTCTGCGTGTTAGAAGTGACAATCTAAGATGTGTCTCGGCTGGTCTGGGAACGCCTCGGTGTCCACCCAAAAGAGCTGGAGGAAGTGGCTGGGGAGGGGAACATCTGGACCTCACTGCTTAGGCTGCTGACCCTGGACCAAGCAGAAGAAGATGAAGATGGTTTAAAATGTGGTGTGTTAAAGATAATTTTGTGGTTCGGACGATGGTGACACGGTGGTGTAGCGGTTAGCATGACTGCCTCACAGCAAGAAGGTCCTGGTTTCAAGTCCCAGGCTCAGTGAGGGTGTTTTTGTTCTCCCTATACTTGTTCAGTTTTTCTCTGCGTACTCCGGTTTCCTCCCACAGTCCAAAAACATGCACGTTAGAGTAATCAGCTGTTTCAAATTGGCCCTTGCTCTGAGTGTGTGTGTGTGTGTGTGTGTATTGGCCCGACCATGGATTGCCGAGCTGTTCAGGGTGTACCTTTGTCCAATGTCAGCTCAGATGGGCTCCAGCTTCCTCGTGACCCTGATATGATTATGTTGTTCAGTGAAGGAATGAATGAATAAATATTAGTCCCCATGTGTGTGAGAGTTTATCTTGAGCAAAACAGAGCTGGCACATTTAAAAAAGATCAAATGACAAAAGAACAAGTTTGCCTTTGTTGAGGATCAGTCTGTGGAACACATTGGGTCGACGAGTATTTTCTTGATTGGATATAATCAAAATTGTTTTTGTTTTTTAATCAGAATACTTTATGGAATTGTGTTTTTGTGTAAACTGTGTAAAGATCCGCGGTGCAAAAACAACTTACTACAAGCTTTCACTGAGGGACGGATGTGTATTGCATCCAGCTTAGGGTTCAAAATGCTCTCATGTAACCTTGTGCTTAAATACAGTGTAACCACATAATAACCTCTGTTTATTATAGGAACTTCGAACAAGCCAAGTTCTAATATATATCCACCATGCTTTAGATTGATAGCTAATAATTTGGTTGTAGAATTATATGTTGTTCATAGAGAATACGAAGCATATTCGTTATTAAGGGTCAATTCATATAAACATGTTAAAGAAGAACCTTGTATGAAAGGAGGAGCAGGGAGATGGGAAAGAGGCATGTGGTTTTGGACACAGTGCAGATATTCGTCCTCCTTCTGCATGGTCTTGGACAACACCTCAGCCACACCATAACAGCCCCCTCTTGAGTCCAGTGGAAAGCTCGGGTCAAGGCATGCCGTGCGCTCTTGCCGAACTTTCCGTGCTTGAGCTCCATTTGGCTGCACCCTTTCGCCACACGGCCTGTTATTCTATCCTTCGTGCGAGGGGGCATGGACGGATATAGCCTCTGCTGGTCTCATTAGGAAAATAAAGCTTGTCTATTTGTGTTACGTGGGAGAGGGTGAGGAGGTTCTTATACCAGAGGTCATCAATTTCAGACATGGAGAGTTGCAGTTTTGTTTAAACTACTCGGTGCTCGATATTTAAAACCTAGAAATATTTTCATTGTTTTTGAGCAGGTCTGTTCTGCTTTAATGGAGTGTTTTGGGCGAGTTTTGATTTTCTCTTGAAAATTTGTATTTATTAAGATGAGGGTGGCACATCCGCCACACAGCAAGAAGGTCCTGGGTTCAAGTCCTGGGCTCAGGTGTTTGTGTGTAGAGTTTGCAGAATATTATAAAATATTCATTTTCTGAACCGCTTAATCCTAATTAGGGTCGCGGGGAGGCTGGTGCCCATCTCAGTCGACTCTGGGAGAGGGCAGAGTACACTCTGGACTGTTTGCCAGGCCATCGCGGGGCAGAAACACGCCGACTCTTTACGAATGACAGCAATGGTTCTTTTACATACCTCTCACCACAGACAGTGAGAGACATGGCTGGCATTTGATAACCCAGTTGGCATTTGATAACCCAGTTAGCTGCACTGGGGGACAGCAGTGACAACTCCGTGATAGTGGGGCTTGAACCCCCGACCTTTGGGTCAGTAAGCTGGCACCTGCCACCAGGCCACCAGGCCACCACAGCCCCGCCCTAGTGTTGTGATTAAGCAACTGGTGGCTCAGTGGTTAAGGCTCTGGGTTACTGATGAAAGGGTTGGGGGTTCATGCCTCAGCGTCAACAGGCTGCCACTGTTAGTCCATTGAGCAAGGGCCCCTAACCCTTAACTCTAAATGTAAGTTGCTCTGGATAAGGGTGTCCACTAAATGCCATAAATGTTAGTGGTTTGAATGCACAGATGTGTCAGTGGCTTCAAAGTTAATGTCTGAATTCCCACAGTTGATGAAGAGGTCCATGCTCATATCTGCTTGTCTCCAAGTTTATTGAGACTGCAGCTTTTCTTTAGTAAAAGAAGAATTGCAGGTATACAGACTTTTTTTATGTTTTCAGTCCAAAAGATTTTACTGCCATTGTCAATATTCTACAAATAATCACGTCAGTTTCTCTCCTCCAATTCTCTCCATCTGGATCTGACAGGACGATATGGCTTGTATTTAAATGTACTTGCCAAATTTGAGTAACATGACACTTTTTTCTCGGCTACTTGGAAGCCTGTTTTATCATACGCAAGTGTTTAGATGGGAGTTTTATGTTATCCAGACATCAGTCGGTAGCTTGCCACAGTTTCAGGCTCATGTTTCCTCTCAGCCACACGGCCAATGTCCTGTAATCTCATTTAACAAGCTGACATACGGCTGCTAACACGGGACCAACATGAAACCCTCCACCTCCAGATGCCTGCCTCATGCTTTCACACACTGCTAACACATCTAAGCAATCAGAAGCAAGCAGATACCCAGCTAACAGAAAACGTTATCAGCACCTTCAGGAAAATATTTGGCAGGTTTTAAAAAGGTTGGGCTGAGGGTTATGAAAAACAACGCAGTGTTCTGAAAACGAGGTGGTTTATTTACACAACCTTCTACGTGAGACAGAAACTAGGAAATGTTTGGACTCTTACTACACTTTTGTGTATATGTTCTTACCGCTTGCTAGCTGTCTGGTCTTTATGTACACTGAAAATAACATCTGATGTTCATACATAGCACTGGGTCTTGGGTACCATAGTGCCACACAATACTATTCCAACCAATCAGAAACAGGGAATGTTTATGTTCATACCCAGTACAAATGTACCTTGTTGCTGATTGGCTGGAGGATGTGGCGTTAGTGATGTTGCTGTGGTAAAGCGCATCCATGAATTTAGGGGGCGGACCTTCAAAAGGGGCACTTTAAAGAGATGGCTTTTAAGTTCATATTAATAAGTTCATATTTAAGTTCAGCACCTTTCAGGGCTGGAATATACTTGACCCTATGTGGGCTCCTGAGTGGTGCATTGACAAGGTGCCTGACTATCCACCTGGAGATCTCAAGTTCGAATCCAGGTTGATGCTCCGGACGTACATGACGAGGAGTCTGTGAGAGCTAATTCTTTCCATTACTTACTTACTCGTTTGCAGATCCGCTAAATCCTGTTAGGGTAACATTCCGGTGTTTTAAGTTCTATATTAGATGTTTGAGTGTGGATGTGAAGACGTGTAGTTGTGTTCACCCCAGAGAGCAGCTACACTGATGGAAACCTAAGACCTGACTCACACGTAAGCGACCTTGTCCGAAAGTACAGGCGAATTTTATTTCGAAGGGAATTGAATAAATTCTAACTGGAATTTGCTTATTTTCGGAAATAGTCGGTCGAATTCGAGGTCTTAGTGAAAAGTTTAGACCTGTGCAAAATTTTGTTGTGAAATTGGAATTCATAAGCATTGTAGAGATGCATTTCGAGCATAATGGCAGTATTTTCAGGCCGAAACCTACCGAAAATGATGTCGCACTATATCTTGTCTTGGCTATATCGCTTACCTGCCTTAAGACTTATTCTTCAGAGTCTCTGAACAGTGAGGAGACATCTGCGGCTCATATGATGACAGTTAACCCTAGGACATTTCTTTCCGGTGTGTGTGTGTGTGTGTGTGTGTGTGTGTGTGTGCGGGTGCATATGTATACATT